>DWNR01002838.1:0-12472 GCA_018250455.1 Polygonus leo
ATATATTAATTGACTGACATATAATATAATATAATTCAATATAACACAAAAGTCCGTCAAATGTCTCAATCACAATTTTATTTGTAATGCTGTTAAAAAATACATAATTTTACGAATAAAAGTAGTAAGTAACATTGCCTTTGATTTTATAGAAATCAATTGTAATTGTTGTGACCTTAGAAAATATTTTACATGTTATATGATTGCAAGTTTACTTAACAGTTGCGGTATAAAAGGGAGTAATTGTAAAAATTTGTTACTTTGGAGACAAATATAAAATAAAAGGTTTTTAACTATTTGTACTCTTGTAAATATAGTCAATATGACTCATGAAACTAGTTTCATAGCTGCTTTCCAATGCCCTTATGTTGATAATAGTACATAAAAAGTTGATTAGTAAAACATGTTGTTACACCTTTTTCTTCACCCTGGTTACAACTGATAAATTATTGGTATTAAGCGAGATAAAAATTTCCCAATAAATGTCGAAATATGTGGACAAACAATAAATCTTTGTATAAATTATTATTATTAATAAATAACGAATTATAAATCACATTTTTTTTACATTTTTACATCACAACCAATATAAAAAATTTGACCCAAACCGACTTCAAACTAAAAAGTGAAAAATAATTTTATGCCATTGTCAAATGTGCTAAGAAGGAGGTATATGAAGTGAAGGAAGAGATACATACATACATATAAAATTTTGTGTATTTGTTTGTAAACCCTAAGAGGTTGTCTTTTGTACATAACTTTATTACTCTCTTATTTTGAAGTCGGTTTAAAAACCAGATCTTTCATGGTGATGATGATGCTTACTTTATTTTGATAAATTTAAATGAACTTTCATTTTAAATTTAAATATATCACACATATTAGCATCCTTCTTAGAGTGGAAGATATTTTTAGTTTAAACTTTATAGATTTAGAAAAAACATTGCTTAGTATTTTTTACATTACTTAGATACATTTTATGTTAGCAAATGGATAGTCCATATAAAAATATCCTTTACTAAGGCAAAACATTTTAAGAAAAAAAAGGAGACTAGTAACTCATAGAATAGACTAGTAAGACAAATAGTTCTATCTGTTAAAGGAAGAAGTGCCTATTCTATGCTCAATTTAGTTAATTAATTATGATTATAAATTTACATAAGCTAACCTTTTTAAATACAATAATTACACGGAAGTATAGTTTCTCTTTTAATTAAAATGAGATCATCTACTAAAACTTACTGTTCCTTTGGTTAAACCTATTTGAGGAATGTCAGGGATGTAAGTGGTACTGGCCACTTATCATCACACTGATTCAACATTCACTTATTAATCTTTTATTTAAAAAAATGAGACCTGGATAATACTAGCTATTTGACTACAAGGAGATATTTTAAATTGGTTTATTATGTGGATGGTATTCCATATTATAATAGGGTATACCAGGGATAACACAAATATATGTGTTCGTACAACAAATATATTTGTACACACCGATTATATTCTACCTTGCAGAATCAGTAATTACACAAACATGGTATTAGCAAAGTAAGAACTTTACTTAACTAAATGCTTAAACTCTTAATATAAAACCATAATAGAGAAACAGTTGAGTATTTTGTATTTGCCCGGTAAACTTTTGTATTGTCACCTAATAGGCACATTATCTAAATATTTAATAATTTTAGGGATAAAATAGCACAGATCTACACCAATAAAGGTTCGCTATCTCCGAGGTATACCCTATTCCCAAGTAGAAAATTAAATTAAATTTTGTACAAATACTTTTTGTCGTTACTTCTTAGGTCAATTAAACATGTACCTAAGTCAAATATGAAAAGTCGTATAGAATATTCAAGAATGTATGTAGGTACCAACCTACATACATGCACAAGAAATACTTTATGGTAAAATATTTTTTTTATATCCCATAATGCGTACATATGGGTTTTAATATTGGCATTCGAGAAATCACTTATTTAAATATGTACTTTATGTACCCCATACCTAGTAAAAGTAAAATGTAAAAATTCCACAATGATGATATTTAAACATCCTAACAATGAGCCATATAAAAGTACTAGTTATATTTAGAATAATGTTACAAGTATACAGATACAGTAATAATTGTAATAAAATGCATACAAAAGTTTAAAATTGTAATGTCTAATGATACATTACTTTAGCTATTTTAAAAGTTGAGTACAAAATACTGTGAAGTATAAAGTTTATATTACAATACCAAGCCAATATAATTTAGAAAATATACATTATGTTATGAGAGATACACGATTTTTCTAATTCGCTCAAAAATGTTCAATTAGTAAATTATTATTACTTATCATACATACATAATAGATATAATATTCTTTCTTCTTTTTAATGGATGATTACTTAATCTTGCTTCCCAAGGCTTAAGTTAGTATCAGTCCTGAGTTTTCGCACTATCCACACCAACTCAATAAGATTGAACCTGAAATTATAATAAGAAAAAAGTTAATTTATTGTATAGTAACATAAAAAGTTACTTAAAATCTTAGAGCATTTAAAAAAATCTACTGAAATAAAGAATCTATCTATCTATCGAAAGGCCATATTATCTTATATCACTCTGTGAAAACAGCAAATAGTATTTTTTTTCTTATACAAACTAGCAAGCAATCCATGTGATCACTGCCTATAAACATTTTTATTCAACCTCAAATAGGACTGAAGGTCTATCAGGTTAACTACAAATGAATTACAACCTTGGAGGATTAAAATCCTCACTTATTGTACTTTTTGTATGACCAGAAGCTACATCCTTAGGACCCATATTTATTTTTTAAGTGTAGTGGTAATACTGCTAAACACATATCATACACTGATACATTATTGCTTCTACCTAAAAGTTACTTAGGCAAAAGTGTAACACTTACATAGACTATTAAAAACATAACCCTTTTTGACTTTGCCAGATATAGTTTTCACATTATTGATAGGAGTGATGTTCAGAATGCTATCCTCAAAGTTCTGATATTTTTTACAGAATCAACCTTTAAAAAACATCACTCTGGCATTTGTGGTTACTTTGGATTAGTAACCAATGTTATTCCAGCAATAAATCTTTGTGTTTTGCTATCTATAATAGCACTAAAGTAAAGAGTTTTAATAGTACTTCTTTTTTATAAAGATAGCAAACAAGCATGAAGTCCACCTGATGGTAAGTCTGTCGCCCATGACATTAGTAATCATCCCTTACACTATTCAATTGTACCGAAGACTAAAAAGTTTGCCTCGTGTGTCAGTAGGTATGGCTGACTACCACCCCTCTTCAAAGCACAATGCAAGAATTGCTTCATGGAAGGTTACAAGTTAACCCTCATCAAACTACACAAGTTCTATCACCTGTCAAGTAGGGATGGATAAAGTTCCAATTAACTTTTTATATTTACTTATATATAATTTATAGAGATTATAGGTACTATAATATATTGGCAAAGATATTGAATACACATTCAACTCTATAGGTAATGTAGGTTTCCTTGGCTTGAGAATGCTCCACAAATTAATTATCAAGTAATTTAAAATGAACAACAGTATAGACTAATCTATTCTAATTTTGTAAAGTATTAAATCAAATTGTGATAAAAATTATGATAAAATGAGTTAAGTTTACTTTAGTAGGAGCTATGCTCAACTTATGTAATAACCACCAAAAATAACCTTATACCTAACCTAATAATATTTCTAATAACAGACATGTCCCTTTAAAAAGTCCAATTCAATATTAAATTTGTTACTGATGTCCATGAGCATAATTTGAAATACATCAATTACATTTAAAAAATGTTACTTGTCAACATACCTTGCAGTTTATAAACTAGTCGGTGAATCCATCAGTAAAAGTTTCCAATAATATTCTCTCAAACCATCTTAGGCCATCATGGCAATGAGTATCATCCAGAGTATTAATCACTTCTTTTGCTTTTATTCGTAAAGGCCACCACAATGTACCTATCCAGTGTTGTAAATAAGTATCTGCATACATATAATCCATGTCAGTTGGCGTGGCTCTTTTTATAACATCTATTACTGCTGTGTACAATATTGATTGTCTTGTAGCCGGTTTACATATAGACAAATGATCAAGTGGCAACTTATAGAAAACTCCTCGTCCCAAATCAGCTGAGTATGACTCGACAAAATGTATAGGAACCTTGAATGCAGTCACTAGAGTTGGTTTCATTTCAGCAAAGCTGATTGTTTCCCATTCATACTTATCTGCAATCTTTATGAAATCTTTATGCATTTGCAACAGTTCCGGAGAATTCTCTCTCAACTGTTTAACATCGTGTGACGGCCACAATACCGCAGAAGCTGCACGTGGCATTGTTGCTAGAGCACTGCCCTTGTGAGGTGTGCTGTAAAACATTACCGCTTTTGTTCTCTCACATAACTTTTTTAATTGATCATTATTGCTTTGATCTGCATTTACGAGTAACTGCTTAACTATAAGTCCACCCATGGAATGTGTTATCCACACCATATTTTTTGTTCCCACCCCTGCATCAACCAATGCCGGTGCTAATTCTAAAGCTTTTGAAGCAATATCTGCATTTTGAAGTGGGCATCTCTCCAACCACTCCGACAAGGAACTCCAGTAATTCACACCTAATACCCGTAAATTGTTGCAGTCTTTAGGAAGCCAATCTTTTGGCCAGCAGAAAGTGTAGTTGCAATGGTCCTCCTCTTCTTGAATAAGTGCCTGTCGTTTTTTGGTAGCTGTAAAAGAATGTGTATTTTTTGGTTCTCTTTTCGCTTCCATTGGAATATCATGCAAGACCACTTCTATGTTAGATAACAGAGCTTCATCCTCCATTTCCAAAATGTCTTCCATGACTTGCTGTAATTCTGGGTCTAGATATTTTGAATGATTTGGTTTCTTCTTATTGTCTTCACAAGAATCACAATCAACATCTGATACAGTTGTTTCAGCGATACCTACAGGCTCTGTACATCGGTCCCTTTGACGCCAAGTCACAAATACCCCACCTCGAAGTCCGTGTACTAACAATGTGTCACATACATGTGGGGTGGATATTCTGTATAAGGGATGTAGGAGATATAGACCAGGACGATAAAGATGTTCGCCAGAAAGATTAGCGAGGCACACAGCAGCTGAACTTGATAAACGGACATCCTTTGATCTTATGAGCCGTGACAAATCTCTAATAAGGCCGTTTTGGAAAAAATGTTTTAACAGGTTAGTATGAACACTTAGAACTGTGAGGATTCTAAGTACAGCTATGTCTACATCTGCATCATTTTTATATCTTAACATTACTTCAGCCAAACATGGTAGTAGTCCTATCTTAATCAAAAGATCAGCAGAGGCATCCTCATTATAATTCTCCTGGTGGAACAGTGACACATGATGGTAAATAGCGTCCAAGCACAATATGCATAGATCACGTTCACTGAGGCTATCGGGCTTTTTTGGCACACAGTCGGCTTCCATAGCATGTTCTTGGAGATTAAAAAAATATTTCGACAAAAAATTTTGGATACAACTATGCGGGTTAATATTATGGACAGCTGCAATCATGTCTTTTAATTTAAATGACATTAAATCTGATGAGAGTGCCGCCCTTCGAACATGGATGGGAGGTGGCAAGAAATACCTCAGGTCTGCGCCCCGAGTGCGTGCGAGTAATACTGCAGTGTTTTGGTCAAGAGCTTGAGCTAATTTAAGACAATCCCAATTCTTATTGTTCTTAAAAGCAGCCAACTGTTCTAAGGCTATATTACGCTGCTCCTTATTCCCATGACGACATAACCACAGCAGTCTCCATGCCAACGAGTGCTTTAAACTCTTCCAAATACGCGAAAAACCCACAGACTGCTTCGTTGCCCGGTCATGTTCCAGTTTTAAAGTGGCACTGTAAGATGGATCGTCGATGTAAATATACTCCGGGTTATATTTCTTCTCTGCGTCAAGTACACTTGGGTTGACAATTTTGCCTATACTCTTGTAAGTCTGACTTATGTGGTACGCTACTATCGCTGCCCCAGTTCCCCATATTGAAGTTAGCTTTATCGCCGTTAAAATCGGTCTTAATCTATCCTGTAAGCTCATTTTTGAACGTAACAGCGATAATAGAAGAACTTTGCCATCTTGAAGTTGACACTTGACAGTTCGACTTGACTTGTGTTTGCAGTGTTACCAACTCAAGGTCTAAAAATATTAAGCAAAATAACAAGTGAATACCCAGTAGAATCGAATCGCTATGATAACTCGAACAATAATCGTTTAGAAAAATATTGTTCGTTTGAATTTTTATCATTATAAAATCATCAAAAAAAATATGTGGACCTGTTGACTAATTGAATAAATGAATTGGATAAATGAATATCGATAAATGGGATAGCAAATACCCCTTAGTCTCTTATTGTGCATAAAGGAGTTTGGTCGGGGTGGGTGGAAGTGGGTGGTTGTGGGTGGCGAAAATGTGAAATGATATATATTTGTCCTTCTCTAATTAATGTAAATGTGAAATAATATATGAATGTTCTTCTCTTACTCATATATGAGCTTCTGGAAAGTTATGAATATTTCTGGAATGATCAAGAAAGTTTCAAAATGTGTGCAATTGATGTTTGCCAGGTGGTAGAACTCGTTTAGTTCGACCGGGGAGGTACCGCCGCCATCGTCATAATCCTCCGTGAAGCAATTTATTATGTTTCGGTTTGAAAAGGCGTGGTTGCCAACGACACGAGGCGGACATCTTAGTCCTCAGGGGTAGCAACGCATCTGTGATCAAATTCAGATCGGGTCAGGTCAGTTCCATGTTCAATCATACTTGGGAATGATTTCTAATGTTAATGGGAGCAAGTGACCACTTAGCGTCTGGTGGACCGCATGCTCGTTTGCTACCTTTGTACATTAAAAAAATCTAGAATTTTCTAGACAGTTTTAGAGAACTTTTAAAATGGTCTCGAAAGTTTTGAAATTCTTGAACTGATCTAGAAAGTTCTAAAAATTTCTAGAATGATTTAGAAAGTTCCAAAATGCGTACAACTGCTAAAATTAATCCGAAATGATCGAGAAAGTTCTAAAAAATTCTGGAATGATCTAGAAAGTTCAAAAATGTGTGCGGTAGTTGTAATCAATCAAGAATGTTTTAGAAATCTTCTAGAATGATCTAGAAAATCCTAGAATGTGTGCACACACACACACACATCTTCACGCCAAATCCCTAACGGGGAAGGCAGAGAGGGTACCTACAATTCTTGAAACCAATACAAAATGTTCTAGAACGTTTAAAAAAATCCGGAGTGGTCTAGAAACTTGCATTTGGAAGTTTCCATTTGGAAGCCTACAACTGTTGAAATAATTCCGAAATGTTCTAAAAGTTTCTAAAAATTTCTGAAATCAGCTGTAAATCTTCCAAAATGTCTGCAACTCTTAAAATCAATCTGGAATGTTTTAGTAAGTTCTGAAAATTATGCATGCTTTATGCGCAAATTTTTGTGAAAAATTCCCCAATAATAAATGTTATTACTGAGCTTTATGAACTTCATCCTATTATTAAACTTCTCGAACGTTCTTTTTTATTTATTTTTTAGTGATTTTTTTTGCGGAATTGTATTTTTAATTTTTTTTTTAATAAAAAAAGACAATTTAATCTTTTTGCATTTTTTTCCTTTTTTTTCTTTGTTTCGTCTCAACAATTTACCGCGGGCATAAAATATATAATTAAAAAAAATATTGCATACCTTTAGAAAAAAAATATCATTTGCATGTAAGTGTATTAAAGTCATAGGTTAAAATAGAAAGACATGAGCGCTTAAGGCATGCTCATGTTGATTTTTCAAACTTTTTAGAATTACCTAGAGTTTACCGTAAAGTTCTAGAACATCTAGAATGATCTACTATTACAATATTTTATTAGGTATAGCTATATTTTATAGGGTAGTCTATCTTTATCAGAAATACTCTTGAATGTTCTAGAATGTTCTTTAATATTCCAGAACGAATGAAACAATTAAATTTTCGAAATTAATCGTCGAATAAGTCTCTTACTATCTAAGAAAGAAATCTATAATATCTACTTTAGGAAATGGATCTTTAAATATTTTTATACCATTAATCATGCAATGGGCACGAGCGCAGGGGAATAGTTTAATGCGGTGGATTATGTCTTTTCACGTTATTTCCACTCCATCTCCATAGATGATTCAAGTAAAGTATCCAATACTTTACTTGAGTACAACTTGAACTTGACTTATAACTCTAATACTTGATACTGGCAAATGCACTAATTGTTCTAAGCCATAACCCTCTCATGAGGGAAAATTAAGAAAAAATTATGTTTGGTAGAAATAATTATAGTTTAAAAAAAACTAAAAAAACACGCTTTTAGAGCATATCAAACTAATGAGTAAAAAAAAAAAATTTAATATAAGCTGAAAACAATAATGAAAGAAAAATACTAGTATTATTGTGAAAAAGCTTGGGTTGCTCGATATATGAAAAATATGGCACAAAGCGCCCCACGCTTTATCTATCTATCTATACATATAATAAAGCTAAAGAGGGTCGAAAATCTGTACATGGAATATATTCAAAAAAAAGTTGGCTAGGGATACTTAGGATCGATAACAGAACACGTACCAACAGTTTTTAGAATTTTTGTCTGTTTGTCTGTTTATATCTATACACACATACATACATACATACATATGTATGTATGTATGTGTGTATAGATGTATAGATAGATGTAAGTAATGTAATGTTAATTAAATTTATCCTTTATGTCCAATTGTTTTTTTTTATATCCATTATGTCCAAATTGTACGCCAGAAATGGTACAGTAAGCGCACATTTTTTTAGTTTATTGCAACACCTGTACGTATTTTCCTTGCTGAACAAATAAACGAATTGATTTCATTTTATTTGAACTTCTATCCCTCTCCGCTACTTTATAGGGATAAAGTAAAACCATCTTGAGAAGATAGACAATAAAAAAGAGAAAATCTTATAACAGACTTCGAGAAGCTCGAAAACAATACTTCTCGCTTATTCTTTGTTGTGCGACATTGAAGATATAGAAGGCAAATTAAAAGCCGTTATTAATTTCTTTCGTACTGAGCAGTAGGGACCGCCCGCGGGTAAGTCTGTTTTACGTCAATTTAATATTAACTTACAAAGATCTTGAAAGATGCAGCTAACAATACATTATTTTTTTATTTCTTTGTTAAGGATGAGTTGAGACTGAATTTACAACGATATTACAGAGTCTTCTTCGATCAACGGTAGGTATAATGGTTATTCATTTTAGTGACTTCTAGGACTCAAATAGGGATTATTTGAGTTTATTTGAAGTAAAATTAGGTTTTTTTATTAGGTAACTCAAAAATGATTTATCATTATAGAAATGATGCAATTGAACTTGTGTTTTTCCACGTAACTTAACAAGCAAAAAGGGGGAAAAATGTAATGATATTATTAATCAATAATTAATTATTAATCCTCCGTGAAGCAATTCTTGTGTTTCGGTTTGGAGGGCGTCGTTGTCGTTGCCGGGCTCAAGACGAACATCTTAGTCCTCAGGGGTAACTTAGGTATGATTAAATTGTACCTGGGGATGATTACTGATGTCCATCGGCGGCAGTGACCACTTATCGTAAGGTAGACAGCACGCTCGTTTGCTACCTTCATACGATAAAAAAACTTATTATCGATGTAACATCGTAGGATGTAACATCGTTTAGTGTATCTATATATACCTCATAATTAATAAAACCTTTTGAATCAGATTTAAAATTCAAATCTTTTTTATATTGTAAACCAAATAAGTCTTGTAAATAAATAATAGCCCAGTAGTTAAAATTAAAAGGGCCGCACTCTACTTACCCACACTTGACCATGCGCTGAAAACTGCACTCAGGGGGCTAAGAAAAGCTAAGAATTTTTTTATAAATATTATCATGACAAAATTATGATGCACCGCGTTTGAAGCCGCGGGCTGTTATTAAAAACCAATATGCAGACAGATACCTAAAAACGTTTCCATCAGTATTGAAAGTAACAATGATTTTATAAACAATTTCAGGTTAAAATACATTTAATTTTAATGTTTGAAACTACTATATTTTCATAAACAGTTGAAAACTAAAAAAAACACGTAATATGGTACACATTGAAAGTGACAGAAAATGACATTAAACATTTATTACTAGTGTATCAATCTTCTATATATATAAAAGGCAAAACTGATTAACTGACTGACATATCAACGCACAGCCGAAACTACTGTACCTAGAAACTTGAAATTTGGTACAGGGGTTCCTCTTATGAAGTAAGTGAGCACTAAGAAAGGATTTTGCGAAATTCTACCCCCACCGGGTTTTCGACTTCTATGCGGACGAAATCGCGGGCAAAAGCTAGTTATTTTATAAACAGTTTGAGACACAAATACAGTTATTTCTAGAATTTGAAAATGACTATTCTTTAATAAACAGTTGGAAAAAACTATTTATTAAAGAAATAAAAATTAAAACGTTGGAATAAAAGACAGGTTAGTATTTGTAGTGTTTGAACAACTATTCTTTTATAAACAGTTCAAAATAAAAAGACACGTTAGTTGTTTCAAATTGGAAGTGTACAATGTGATACAAAAAAAACATTTTTTTATCTTCTTATTATTTATGCAGTCCAACTGATGGTAAGTGGTCACTCCCGCCCATGGACATCAGAAATCATCCCTAAGCACGATTGACTCAAACCTAAGTTTGATCACACATGCGTTGCTACTTTGCGTCTAAGTTTAGCCGGCAACCACGCCTCTCCAAACCAAACAAGAATTGCTTCACGGAGGATTATGAGGGTGGTGATGGTACCTCCCCGGTCGGACTACAGAGTTCAACCACCTGGACAACATTTATTTCTAGTGTTTGTAAACGACTATTCTATTTGAACAGTTTAAAACAAGAAAACACGTCAGTTGTTACAAACTGAAAGCGCAGGATATCATTGCCGCGTCGGTTCCAATAACAAGTAGAGAGCTCTCTCGTTTGCTATTAATTGCGTTCGTTTGCACTTGAAAACTAAATAATGAGGTCTACACGGAATGCTCGCTTTGAGTTGTGCATCAATGGAGATTCCCGGGGAGAAGGTAGCGGGTGCTCGCTTCATATTAATTTCAACTGGAAATGTCGTTTTGTGAAACTTCACTGTACTGTGTGTTGGAGTAAGATTTTATTCAGTCTTTTCAACTTCGTAACAAGTTATTATTCAAATCAGTTCATGCTTCGACACGTTTGGCGTGGGCTGGTTTATACTGTATTGTATTTTATTTTTCCGTTATATGCATTGTTGTGTCCGTCTGTCTATTTGTTTCGGCTAAACTCTGGAACGGCTGGACCGATGTTGACGGGACTGTCACTGGCAGATAGCTGATGAAATAAGGAGTAACTTAGGCTACTTTTATTTCAGAATTATATAGTAGTTATTCTGAATAATAATTAGCGTAGTTATTCTGAATAATAGTTAACCCTACGACTCTTAAAAGAAATTATTTAAAATTTGTATGTTAGCGATAATAGATTTTCCATTAGTCAAAACATATTTACCCAACGAAACCTAATACTTTGCTGTCCTCTCGACCGTCCGGCCATCCTACACATAAACATTTTATTTTTTAAACAGTTTGACTAACTTATATAATATTAGCCGACCCGCGCAACTTCATTTGCGTCATATAAGACAGAGTGGGTAAAATTTCCTCGATTTTGAACATTCTATAGATACATCTTTCTCGATAAATGATCTAACAGTGAAAGAATTTTTCAAATCGGACCAGTAGTTTCTGAGATTAGCGCGTTTAAGCAAACAAACAAACTCTTCAGCTTTATAATATTAGTATAGATAATTATTTTAAAATAATGAAAATATCGTGCTGTGAAACTTCATTGTTCCGACGGGATTGGGTATTGGAGTAAGGTTTTATTCCGTATTTTCAAGTTTCGTCCGCATGTGCTCGCAACTTCGTAACAAGTTATTATTCAAATCGAAGCCGCGAAGCCGGGGGGGGCGACTCGCTCCGGCTTCGCACGTGTGCAATGCTGATACTAAATACACTACAGAAAAACTGTGAACGTATTATACGTACAAACCTTCCTCTTCAATCAGTCTATCTATTAAAAAAACCGCATCAAAATCCGTTGCGTTGTTTAAAGATTTAAGCTTACACAGGGATATAGGGACATAGGGACAGAGAAAGCGACTTTATTTTATACTATGTAGTGATTGTATATTATTTTTCCGATATATGTTTGTTATTCTGAATAATAACAAAGCGTACGAATCGTAAAAGTAATTATGAAAGTTATAAGTGTATGTTGGAGAAAAAACATACATATCTTCACGCCAAATCCCTAACGAGGTAGGCAGAGAGTATCGAGTGCCAAATGGCACGGTTCTGACATA
>DWNR01002839.1:0-12472 GCA_018250455.1 Polygonus leo
TGTTATGCGGTTTGGAGAGGCGTGGTTGCCAACTACACTTATACACGAGGCGAACATCTTTATCCTGAGGGGTGGCAACGCATCTGTGCTCAAACTTAGGTATGATTTAATGTTACCTGTGGAAGATTACTGATGTCTATGGGCGGCAGTGAGCATTTACCATAAGGTGGACTGCATGCTCGTTTGCTACCTTCATACACTTATATTCAAATGTGATACAAGAAAATGTTAAATTTTAATTTAACTTATAGACTGTACAACCAATTATTAAATAAAAAGTCAATCATAATGCTTAGATGATTCTTTATTTCCTTAAAGTTATAATGATAAGTAAATATTAATCACTAAATACAAGAAAGTATGTATTTGCTCTTTTCACCAGTATTCAGTATTCCGCTCGCTTAAGTCTGATACTTTTCGCTACTTATATACAGAACTGAAATACTCACTTACAGAGTTCTAAAATACTTGTAACATGAAAGAAATTGTACTGGAAAAAGGGATTCATGTGTTTTATAGTGATATTCTATCTAAACTGGAGACTAGTTTTATTTTTCTACAATATTTATTTCAATTAATTCACTACAAAAATGTTGTATATTTGACTGCTTGACTTGACATTAAAATAGTAAACTACATATGAATTTCAATACAGAATACTAGCATATTAACATTATTGAATTGATAAAATAGCCTTGTTTTAAATATATTTTAAATACACGGTAGATTTAAATCATTTAGGTATAGTTCAATGTACTTTCTCAACTTCGTCGAATAAATTTAATGAATACAAATGCGGGGTTTACAGCAAATAACATTACCGTTTAAAACAATAAATAAACACACACGAAATCACATTCAGATCAGATTAATACATTTATTACTCGCGTCAAAAAGAATATATTGAAAATTTAGTATTCAGCTTAGGGCCGGTTCGTAGAAATCAGTAGAAAAATATGCAAAAAAAAACAATTATTCGATGACAAGTATAGTTTTTTTATAAGACTCCGCCGTTAAAGGCGATAGAAATTCCGCTTGAGATATACCTACAGATGTATTTTTTTTAGACAACGAGTTATTTCATTTAAATTCTTTTTTGACGCAACTTACAAGTAATAATGATTTCGTCTTAAATGCGAGGACTAATATATTGGCACTGGAAACTTAACAGTTTCATTACATTTAACTTAACAATATACAGATTGGAACGTATAATTAGAATTAATACTTATTTTTATTGTTATATAAATGAAATGCCAATATGAAGTACGACACATTTCTCATTAATATTACTTTTAATAAATACACTTAAAGCAATGAGAGAATATTAGGGATTATTTTTATACATATCAAATAATTATTTAAATCTACGCTTGAAAAATTATTAGCTATTATTAATATGATTTTATGAATAAATTTTCCGGTTCGTTTCGGATTTGTTGTTGGAATATACTTTGATAAGAATGTTACCATTATAGAAAAATTCTACTCTATAGAAGTTATCAAGTAAATTAACAAAAATATTTATTTCCTGAAAATAAACTTACTGACTAGGTGTTTATAAATCTTTATATTATCACCATCTCAGTGAAAAATTGATATTGATGAATAATATTTTTAAAATGTGTTATTAAAATGCATTAAATTTATTTGTATAATTTGGTACATTTTTAATGGAATTTAAAACAAATAAGAAATACATCATGTTTAGAATAGCGTATATAATACAACCTGGGTACATTAATACAATATGTAGGATTTTGGTAAGTTGTTGTTATACTTGATGGTTAGCTGAATTATTTAAAAATATTATAATAATATAATTAAAAAATACTCTCTATTTCACTACTTTTAACGTAAATGTAATGACAGCCTAAGACTTAGCACACACGATTTTTACTTAATAGTAAATGAAGAATATGGATTTCAAATTGCCACACTACTTTCTATTTTTGAATATTATTATAATTATGGCAAAGATATTTTAAATGTACAGTTATTCATCTTTTAATATTGTGCGGGTGGGTTGATGTGATATAATTATGAATAAGTTATAAGTGATTACATTATGAGAATTTAATTCTTAAGAATATTCGTAATACTAGAGTTAATTTTTTAAATGTCACTATTCGTCTCGTTCTGACTGCTCTACAAGGAAAGAGAAGAAGAACGCGGAAGCACAGCAAAGAGAAATGTCATAACAAAATTAAGAGAAACGTATAAAAAAGCTGCGTGAAATACATTTTTTTTAAATTTCGTTACATGTTGTAGGTGCTAAATTAAATCGGGATATTATTTTTACGAAGCATTTTGTAATAAAATTGTCAGTCCAAATCATGTTCGCAAGAGAGAAAAAGCAAAGTTCGCTTACTAAAGCACTAAAAGTATTTAGAAGTTCGAAGCGAGATACAGGTTAGAAGTACGAGGAACTTATCGGATACTTAAATTTAGAATTCGAAAAACTAATTTTTCAAAATTCGACCGTGTGGTTTTCAACGGTCGATTTTGAAGTCGGAAAGATACGAAGTCGTGTTTAGCCGGCCCCGCGAGCTGGCCTGGGCAGAACAACTGGTAGGGAAGGGGGCAGAAGCATATCAAACTCTTCGACGATGTTCTTCGGGTGGAGCGCGCTGATGTTATTATCGATAGTGTACGTCTTGGCGTGTGTCCGCACCAAGTTGGTCATGGGTCCTTGGTCGTTGACCAGCCAGTCGTCCCTGTTCTTCATCATGCGGCGGCGCGCCAGCTGCTTGTCCCGTAGGTGGCGGAGACGGGACAGGTGGCCCTTGATCTGCTGCGGGCTGAGGCCGGTGCGGCCAGACTTGAGCAGGTCAGCGTTGTACTGGTACGAGCCTTCTGGGTTGCGACGGTTCCATTGGTACCTGAAAATTAAAGAATTGCTCATAAATACTTGGGGTTGTGTGATAATCTTGAATTCAAGTCACATTCAGATACATCAAAGTAATCTGATTGTTTTAAAATAGAGATGCACCTATAGGTTTATCCATACTTAATCTTAAGTAACTGTTAGGTTAGCATTGTTGTAGTTTTAATTTTTACTGCATTAACATTGAACTTTGTTAATAAAATAACAAGATGATACTGTCAATCAGTCTACAAAATGGTGTATTTTTTAATATTAATGTAGCATTGTATGTAGAAAAATTACGGATACCTTATCTAATGTTATGTTGTTTCGCTAAGGTTAAGTTAAACACGCTATGTAAATAATTAGCCTTAAAATGAGGTTATAGACAGACAGACTACATAATTTTGAAGTTAAAAAAATGTTGTCGAAAGTTTTTTATTATAGTGTATAGAAAGTAGTGTATTGCAGTAAATCGTGTTTTTGGCATTATTTCTTTGATCATTTTATTTGAGCAGAACTTGACTATGACTTGCTTTACTATATCGTGTCTTGTTGTGTAAATGAAAAAATATATTATATACCACAAGTGCCGTAACCATCCACGAGGGTACAAAGACGAAAGAATCGTAAATCAATTAAATAAAACGGAAGCTTACCCTGGGAATGGTCTCTTAAGCCGTCTCTGCGCGTTGGGTCGGGATCGCTTCTTCAGCTCGTTGGGTCTCACTTTGTACTGCTTGCTTCTGTTCCGCTGATAGTCTTTCCCCAGTCGCAGGGGACTCGGCCTCAGGTCGTAGGACTTCGGGCTCAGGACTGGGTTGTTGGTGACGTCATTGATCCGAGGGTCATCCTTGCCGACCTCCCTGCTGTTGCTCGGTGCTGTTATCTCGTTGATCTTCCCCATTCGCTGGTACCGACGCCGGAGTTCCGTCATCTTTGATTTAGACGCTTTGAGTAGCTTCGCTTGACAGATGTAGTGGTGAGGTTCGAAGCAGTTGCGTGGCGCCCATCTGTAAAGAATTAAAAAAAATATGTTAAAATAAATAGATTAGTTTAAAATTTAGAGCTAAAATATTTAATTGATTTCAATTTTGTAATTCAAAACAAACGCGGGAAAAGTTATAATTTTAGACCAAATTTCAGTTCAATCGGACACCGGAAAGTGGGTCAAATTTAACTTGCAAGGTTTAATAGCAAACGCCGAATCGGCTTTAGGTTGTGTATTTGGTTACTGGCTTAATTTAAAGATATTTGTTCTTATGAGTAGTAGTAGGTATCGTGTCAGTGCAAATTTACATAAGTTTAAACATATTAGTTCTCATAACTAGTAAGGCATTCATGATCGATCTCATGAAAGATTTGATTGTGCAAATACTGCATGTCTAGTAGATTACAGGCCCGCTAGGTATAGTAAAGGCATAAGTACGAAAGTCGATACGAGATTACGATACGAGATTACAGGCCTGCTAGGTATGGTAAAGGCATAAGTACGAGACTCCAATTGGGTATTGGAGTAGCCTATTTCCCCCATAAATAAAGTACAGTGCCCTCAAATAAATTACTGGAGGTGATATATGGATGACCATCTGTTGTCGAGAATGCGAATTGACGTCTAGGTCAAATGGTCTGACATTTAATTTACACGCCGGGCTCCGCCATTCATTCGGAAATTGTGACCGTTGGATTTTGATTGAGAACTACCATTCTGACAAACGTTCATATTTAAATTGGATGATTCAGCCGTCTTCATTGTCCTTTCGATTTATGGACGAAATGGCCGTCGCATTATTTAGATCGTAGTCAATTTTAGTTAATGTAAATATAATGTACATAGAAATTATTGGTCTAGTGCAAGTCGGACTCATAAACAAAGGGGTCCGTACCACCAACAGACAATTTGAGTGTAACAGTGGTACCCACGTTGTCTGTATTTATTTTTTTATTTTTTAGTTCTTGGTGTTATGCGTATGTCCATTCCATAATACACACTCTATTTAAAATATCACCCATAATGGAACAAAAGAACACACTGTAAAAGACCGGTATTTCAGGTACGGAACTTTAAAACGTAACAGACTTTGTACAGAACCCTAAAAAACTATGCAGATGTTTTGCCACGATCACAATCAATTTAACCAAAGCAATCGATTATTTGATCCCATCACGCCATATTACCATAATCCACGTAGGTTTGCAACATCTGTACGGATTAGAGGGGCCACAACAATGGACGAACATTGGAACACCACGTTCACCACACGCCATTAAAGTTTATGCGAGTTTCGTGGTATCGATCTTTGCTTAGCAGTCGTTTAAGTCGACGGGCATCAGTCATTTTAATGCTTATTGTTCTTTTAAGCCATAAGAGGTGGCGGCTACGATATTGCCCAAGTATATGTTAGTTCGAACAATTCTACTTACACAAACTACTTATAAAAAATGATACGCAGCGGAAATTGTTGCGATAGTTTCAGCTTAGAAAAGCAAACACAGTTTTGCTCTGATGTGGCCCATACCAAATTAAAATGGAAATAACGCGAAGATAGTGTTAATTTATGTAATATACGAGGGCATCCTTTTATAAATAAAAATTAATCATATGCCAACTCAATGTTACTTATAGCAATCGATTATATTATTTGATCTCGTCACAGACTCATGTAATCGAAATTCGTACAGATTTGTGATAGGAGTATTGATTAGAGGGGCCACAACAATGGACGAACATTGTGTCCACGTTCACCACACGCCATTAAAGTTTATGCGAGTTTCGTGATATCGATCTTTGCTTAGCAGTCGTTTAAGTCGACGGGCATCTGTCATTTTAATGCTTATTGTTCTTTTAAGCCATAAGAGGTGGCGGTTACGATATTTACCTAGTATATGTTAGTTCTGAAATTGCACAAGCGTGCTACTTCTAAAGACAGATAATTGTCGCTCATAAATAATATCTAGAATTCCCACTTTGTTGACTGAAACACAAACTATTTATAAATTATATTTATGGACAAGTAAAACATTAATTTATGTTTATAAAAATGTTTTAAAAATAACAGAAAAATAAGAAAGAAGAGATACAGATATCTAACATTAAATTATATTTAAATTGCTTCAGTATATGACTTAAGGCCGTCCCTTGCAGCAGTTTGTTGATCGAATTCCTAACTTTAGGGCCGCCAGACCCCAAACGTCACATTGCGCTCGCCCTTCATTCCCCCCTCGACTGCATTCGTCACGAAATCGACATTTGCCCCATTAACAGAAATAAGACACTATTGGAAATTTCACATATGGCATTGCGTGTAGGTAATACGATTTATTTAACTTGTAATGAGATAGTGTCGATAATTTTCTTTGTCATTTATTATAGATAATTTGAAAATAAGTTATGTCGTTATGAAATCGACATTTTTAAAATAAAGTAGACAAATTATCAGTTTACAATCGTATTTTTGTAGTAGCATAACGCCAATTGAAAAATGATGACGCCTTTCTATAATTCCGTAAAAATTCGTTAATAAGAATAAGCTGTTTTTTCTGTAACTGGTTTATATAATTGCTATAGCAATTATTTCAAGTTTCAGGAAGCTTAACAACAGCAACAACAACCTACAAGTACATATTAATGAAGACGTCACTAACTTCATACCAGAGAGTATTGGAGATCTGTTACAAATGTTCATTGGCGATGGCTATAAAGAACAAATTGGTTAAAAAGGAAATACCTGTAGAGTAGGTCTGGCATCATAGCGATGCAGTGCCATTCCAGCTCCTTGGGAGTCATCTTCTTCATCTTGGAGAAGGACTGGTACCGCATCTGCTGTAGCTCACCTCCCCATTTCCACGCTTGTGAGCTCCTGTCGTATATTCCCCCTATCCAACGGCTGGACTTTTCTGGAATTATATACCAAAGTAAGTTAGTAAAATTAAATCTTATGGTATTGGTATTGGTGATAAAAAAATTTATTGATTATCTAAAATTGTCATAGTTTTTAAATAAGTCCTTAGCATTCCCCTCTGAAGTTCCTGGTCCTGATTTTTTCCTATTGCTTAATTTAAAATTGAAGAAATCGTGAAATCTGGACAGACTGACTAAATTTTAGAATTTTGAATTTGAATTATGATTTTCCGTTGTAGAAGTAGAGAATTGAAAAAGAGATTGTAGAGAAGAAGATCAAGAGTGTGAATATATACTGACCAATATCAGGGTTGTTGAGGTACTTGCGAAGATGTCTGTCCTCCCAACGAGCCGGCACTGACAAGTTGCTGCCTTTATCCTGAAACAAAAATAAAAACAACGTTTAGCTATTTTTTACGTAAAGATCACGTGATTTTGAAGTTTTAAATATAAAAGTGATATGGACAAGACTTTGTACATTAAGTACTTTGTCGCTTGTAATGATATAAATGATTAGCTAAATAGCTAAATAGCTGTTATACTATACGCGCTGTTTTTTTCTAATATTTGGTTTATGTTCTTATCCGATTGAAATGAAATAGTTGCGGTACAAAAGGGGTCGTTTTCTAAATTTATGGAAAGGAAAAGATTACAGTGATACATTCCATCTATTTTTCTTTGAAAATAGGGTGGATGTTGAAAAAGAAATGTTTTTAAAGATTATTTTTTTAAGTTTATATAAGAAAGCCGCATACTTTAGATTAGAGAACAAGTCACAGATATTTTGTCTAATAAATACGTGAGCTTGAATTTGAAGGACTTTTACCGTGAAAAAATTCAAACATAACTATTTGCAATCTTTAGGCTATGTTTTGACGAATTTTTATACAACGTCTACTTACGTCTACATAAGATTTTTGGCACATTCTTCTGCCATTACGTTTCGGGCACTAACTGATAACGAGTTTAGGGAGTCATAAACAATCCTAAATTTACAGAACCCGTTTAAAACGCCTTGAGATGTCAAAATGTCTGAACACTGTGACCGATGTAATGGGACGGTCTACTTTTCGCAAATGTTTTACGCTTACTAATGTATTTAGAATATTTTTTATATATTGCAACATTTGTTTTCATTCTAGGCAACGATTCACGATAACACGTGTGTTGTGTTGCCATGTTTATATTATTATGGTTTATAAGATGATTAATCTTGAAATATTGTTATATTTATAAAAAAGCAAAGAATTTTATGTTGTGGCCTGTTTTATAAATATTAATATATTTTTTTAAATAATTATTATTTTTATCGTGAAAAAACACATAATGATTTGTGAAGTTATGATATCAGTACTACGTATTTTTTACCAGACAACATAAATATTAAAGTAGAAAAATATAAAGATATAAAAATTGAATACCAAATGAAAAAAATAGTTTTATACGAACTTCTTGACACGTCATCAAGAATGAAATTAGTAAACTACTACGAATTTGGCAATTTTAAGCTGCAGTGAACGTTGAAAAGGGGCACTGGTTAATAGTTTATGCAATAATAAACGGATTATCCTCGACAAAAGGAACTGGTCTTACTACTAACTACTTGTACTGTAACCTCTTAAGTAATTGGTAAGCAGTTTAGAGTTGGTGAGCCATAAGCTTTATGTTTGAATTTACCAACAACTATACTGTAGTGGTCGAGAATCTGACTCTGAGGGCGGGTGTTCAGTTTCGAGCCCCAGGCAAACACATCTTATTTTCAAACTAACATGCGTCCTAAATTTAATTTTTCAATTGCTTTTCATTGAAGGAAACATATGTAAGTAAATTGTTAAAAAATACCTAAGGATAGGATGTGTAAAGTCTACCGCTAATATATGTATATCGCTAACGCTAATCCTTTTTATTGTAAGACCCGCAGGTAATTTGTTGTGATGATGGCGATGATAAGTTCTTAAATATTTTTTCTTTAAGTTGTCGTGAACATGAAAAATAACCAGGCTTATTATTAGTTTCTATACCTTCATAGTTTTAGTTATAAAATAGTTGTTCTAGTAATAATGTTATAATTGCTTTGGTTAACGTGTATATCGGGCTTAACTCAGTCCTCAAAGCAGTAAAATAGAGAATTTATTGAATCGTCAAATACAAAGTTGACAGGACAGTAGTTGTTTGTTATGAATCGTACGGTCGACATATTTTCAAATGTCAGGGTTTGTCTTAACATAATTTGTATATATGTATGTAATTATTTTAAGGACCGTTTCACTCAACATTCTTAACTAATTGCTACTAGTGATAGTTATTCCATTACTGTCTCAATGCTGGGCACAGGTGTCATACACATAAGAAACCAGGTGGTAGAACTCGTTCAGTTCGACGGGAGAGGTACCACCGTCAGCTTCATAATCCTCCGTGAAGTAAATATTGTGTTTCGGTTTGGAGAGGCGTGGTTGCTAGTTACACTTACATACGAGGCGAACATCTTAGTCTTCAGGGGTAGCAACGCACCTGTGATGAAACTTAGGTATGATTTAGTTGTACTTGGGAATGATTACTCATGTCCATGGGCGACAGTGACTACTTACCATCAGGTGGACTACATGCTCGTTCGCACCTTTAAAATAAAGTGCATTGAAAAAGCTTTAAATTCTCTCACAAGACGACTAGGTACTTGCAAAATTTAATAAAAGGCGTTATCCAAATATCACCAACTACGAAAATGCAAAAGTAATTACGGATCTTATGTATACTTATGTATATTGTATATGGATGCCGGAATAATGTCTACCAAAGTTGTCAACCAACAACCACCAGCACACTTCAAGGCTCATTTAGCGTGAAGAATATAAAAATCACTGAGATCATTATAACTATATAAAACATCATTATCTTCCCTGGTTAGTATTATAGCTAGATGATAGCAAATGATAGCGATGAGCCCGTAATGCTGATGTCATCGGAACGCTATCATTACTAGTTGTCCCACTTCGTATCTCCAGATTTGATTTGCAATTTCTAAAGCGCCGACGTTTACCGCCTTTCTATTGATATAAACTATGCACTGATCTTGATTGATATAAACTTGCTGTTATAATCAATCACTATCAGAAGCAAAGCGTTCGCGACCCTTGAATAGTGGTTGAGAATCCGACCATTCACACGGGGATCTGGGTTCGAATCCCAACGCACCTCTAATTTTTCAAATTATGTGCATATTTAAACTTAAATTATCATTCGCTTTTCGTTGAAGGAAAATATCGTGAGGAAACCTGCATGCCCAAGTGATTGTAAGAAAATCTCAAGGATGTGTGAAGTCTACCAAGTCGCACTTAGCCAGCGCGGTGGACTATGGCCTAAATCCTTTTCATTTTGAAAGGAGACCCGTGCCCAGAAGTGGGACAGGACAATAATGGGTTGTGATGATAAACGACTAGATAGAATAGATCGAACATTTCTTACGACTTTTACTATATAAATATACGATAGTAAAGGAGCTATTATTAGTACATAGTAAAAAGTGTTTTTGAGAATAAATATTTTAAACATAATATTAACCGATTAATTTCCATTATATTATTACTGAAGATCAATTTACACTTTATTTACACTATTCGTCTATCAAAGTATACTCGTTTGCTACTCTGGTACGGTACTCTGGTAGAATAATTGCGGATTATGTAAATAAAACAAGCAATGGAGCTTGCCCAACACCGACTTAAGCTTCAATCGGTGTAAAATAAGATTTATTGACGTAATACTAGGAACGAAATATATGTCGGCGACATAAATAACATTGCTATATTATGTCTTATAATTTAGAACTGGAGCAAATTTTAAAGCGACATGTCCGGCTATCGTACATTCAATATGCTTGTACCAATTATATAAATTATTCATGTTATTGGAGTGTTAACATAGACAAATAACCTAAATCACGTTTTAAATTATATATTAATTTTGATTACTAACTACGTATCACCTAAATTCATCTACTTGAATAGATTGTTGAAATAACTGTAAGGCAAAGTGGACTGCATGATAGATGAGATTTAAGAAACTATTTTAAAACCAAGACTTATTAGTTTTCCTGTAATGTAAGGAAAGTAAAGAACTGATTTTGTTAAAGAAAGGTGCTGTAGGGTATTTTTAATCTTTAAACTGAGCAGTTTCATACAAGAAAATTATATGCAAACATTATGTGTATATATGCACTACACGAAACATTTTATTTAATCGTTTAATTAGATTTAAACCAGTTCGGAAATTCGTAGTAAATTAGCTGTGACGGAGAAATAGCGCACAGTGAATATAAGGATTTTATTCAAAACCCTAAAAAATATTGCGAAGTACGTCGTTTGATCGTTTGTTTAATGTCCAACTTTCGAATTCTGAAGCCTGTTCCGACATAATGCCATATTGTTACCTGATGATATCATAAACCTCACATAATTTTATTATCCATAAAACACACTGCGCTGTAAACCCAGTTAATCGTGAGGCGTGCTAAAGATCTTTAGTATGTGAATCATGATAATTCTATTGTTAGTTGTGACGCCCGAGATTATATTCACAAGCATTTCAGTTGTGCTGATAAATATTGAAAATCGGCCAAGTGCGAGTCGGAATCGTACACGAAGGGTTTCGTATCAACAGAGGCGTCGAGACCAATTTGAATGTAGTTTTATACGCAATTTCAGAAAAACGTCGAAAATATATATTTTTTAGTTTTCAAATTATATTTATTTTTTGTATTTATTGTTATACCAGTCATGGATGCATAATATGTGAAAATATTCGATATGACATGGGGCTCTTGAAGAAAAGTTTGAAAAGGGCTCTCACATGAAGCCGTCGATGCATTAGCGACTCCCCCGGTGTTGCAAATGTCCCACTGCCACTTTCCATCAGGTGGTCCATCTGCCTTATCGTCTAGTTTAAGAAAAAAAATATCCAGTATCTACCTCTACGGGTTCATGAATAGAGGTGTTCATTAAGCCATGTAAAAGACGGACGGACGGACAGACGGGCGAACAGCGATTTTAGTAATAGGATCCCGTAAGCACCATTTGAATACGGATCCCTAAAAGTGAAGTGCATTGAAAAAGCTCTACAATAAACATATAGCTTTTAGTGCATGCGCAGATAGTATAATGGCGGAATTCACTTTCGGCTTTTATACCCTTTTTGTGGACCGAAGCCGATTGGAAGATATAAAATGAATTGCATCTCGAAAGCTCGTAAATGTTTCGATATTTAATTTTATATTTTATAGCCTTACTAAAATTAAATAGTTTTCCGTTGCTTAACTCTATGGATTGGTCAACCTTTGTGTATAGGTATCAAGTAATATATAGTTTATTTCAATGTTAAGTATATATGCATACTGAGTATATAAATATTAAAAACAGCTTAATTTTTTCAAATAATTTTATGAATATTGTACATCCTAATTTTGTGTGATTATTCATTTCATGAAATAAAACTTAATGAAAATCTTATATGGCATTTCTTGCTTTTAAAAATATTTTACATTTTGATAGATAGACTTGCATCCCAGATCTTAAGGACGAGGTGAATCAGAACTTATATACGATACCCACTTTACAAGTTTGTAAGTATTGTAAGGGGCACAATCATCGTTGTAGCTCAGGTGCTCAGCTAATCTTTGTATATGACTAAACATCAATTAAAACTTTATTTGT
>DWNR01002840.1:0-12472 GCA_018250455.1 Polygonus leo
AAACGCGAGGCGAACATATTAGTCCACAAGGGTAGCAACGCATCTGTGGTCAACCTTAAGTACGATTTAACCGTACTCGGGGATAATCACTCATGTCCATGGTCGGCAGTGACCACTTACCATCAGGTGGACTGTATGCTCGTTTGCTACCTTAAGACGATAAAAAAAAGATCTAGACGTAGATAGATTTTTTGTGTAATTTATTAAGGCTTATCAGCGGAGTTTGAGTGATTTCGTAAATTTTAGATACATAAAATAGTACACAATAAAATCCTATATCTATGATTGATGATAATAATTAATGCCGTTGAGCTTGCTTCCAAATATTATATACGCTCATTGTAGCATGTTAGCGAAAGAAATAAAATAATATATGTATCTCTGATAAGAATAGGTATATTTTGTTGGCGTTAAAGCAAGTTAAGGCGATCTTTTTATTACTATCTCCTTTAGAATAAAAAGTACAGTTTTCTTATCAATGGTATTTATTAGTAATATATGTGTTTCTTCTGCTGTAATTTATTTATATTTGAGCTGAATTTTTATTTGAAGGCAATTCCTATAGAAACCTATAGAAAACTTCACTTTATTTTATCACTGAAGAAGAAAGTACTTACTTCTTTCAAACCACTATACATCACGGGCTCAGAATGCCTGTTTGCTAGTTTCAATATAATGTATCCAACAATTGAAAACTATGTTGATATCTAACATCGCCTCTCAGCCCTACAAAGCCGTAGTAAAACATTAACAAAACGCCACCGGGTTCACAAGTCGCTCTCCTCATAGTACCGTCCTTTACTCATTTATCATTTCGCAAACAGCCACATAATACCCCTAATGAGTAAAATCCAAGCATACCTTAGGCAATACCATTAATATTACAAACCCCGGCCTCTCCCCTTTACAGAAGCTTGTGTACCTACTCTGTATATTATAGTTTGAAGGTTATTTGAATTGTTTAGCGGGTGGAAACTAATTCTCAGGTGATACCGTGGACCGCTTTACTGAAATTCGTTTGCTCAGAATTTTTATTCTGTTTAATACGTCACCCTTTCGTTCTGGAGCAGTCTTTGTGAAATGTATAAATGAATTACTTAACATTTTAGAGACTTTAAAACGAGAGAATGAAGTTGTTTTATTTATAAACACCCTTTAGCTGAAACGCTGCTTTATCTGTTGATATAAGCAACAAGTATTTAAATTAAGGCAGCTTGTTCTCTCGAGCTTTAAAAGAATAGTTGCATAAATAACATCCATCGCGTCTATTCGTCTCAGATAGTTTAAAGTATACAAGATACTAGTTGTATCCCGGGTATCGCACAAGTTGGCATATTTATGATCAAACGGAATAAGGTAGCAGCTATGCAAAACCGATCCATTATTTAATTCAGCTCCCGTGTCACACCCCTGCTTGTGGAAGGGTGGCGGGTGTAACGGTACAAGTGACATATTCACGCGCCACTCGGGTGTACTTACTAGGTAGTGTTGCGGCTACATGCTGCCGTATGTTACACATAATGGAGTGCCCGCAAAAGATGGTGGCATAAGCGTGCTAAAATGCCACATAAAACACAAGTATACAGAGTTGATGAAATTTTCTTATTGAGCGCGAATTGATAGTTGTTCGTGTTCATGTGTTATTTCTCACACGAGTGTATAAATTAAGTAGGAAGATTTAGTAAAGTACTGTTTCGTTTATAAATTGATGTTAAAAGTGTATTGTTTTTTTACTTATGTACGACGAAAGGATGTTACTGAGTGCTTTAGCTTGACATTGATGAATCAGTTAGGTACACTGCAGCAGATTAAAGCTAGACTGCACTTGATAGATGATACAGTATTTTTAGTTTTGTTGATTCATGTTTTCTATCTACTATATTCAATTCTATCTGCAAGACGGCCCATGGATTATAGCGCCAGAAACAAATACAAACTGATTCTTACTGATTATTTTGTTTACTTGTTAACACATAGTCAAATTCTCCCTGTTCCTTTTTTAATTTGTATTTATTAATTTTTGGTGGCAAAAACTTTTTGCAATGTTAATATCGGTAGAATTAAGACCACGACCGATACTATTTTATATTATAACACAAAATAATAGTATTAGCAAAAGGTTATGTGTGTAAGTTGGGGAGTCAGGGGGAGGTTGGCAAGAAATAGTTTACAACAATAAACCCGGCTTCAGGCGTGCTGAATATTTTACGAGTGCGAGTGAAAGAGACAGGTGTATATCACTGCTAACATGTTTTACAGCGAATACAGCGCTTGATATATCGGCTTTACTTAAAATGAAATACGGACGAAATTTTAAACGAGATAATGACTTAACTTTTTACAATAGTTTGCTTTTTACAATACTTTTTACATTGATAATTTCATTCTATACCATGTTAAATTACAATGAATCGAGGCAGTGCAATTTTGTCATCAAACACTAACATTTTATGTTATTGATTAGAGGAACTTGAGCATTTTGAGACTTCTAAAAATGTTTTTGCTTTTGCACTAAGATTTAATAATAAGATAAAACAGCAATCATGAAAACGATTACAATCGGAAAACCTATTTCCTTCCAAATTGTAATTTTAAGTCGAAATAGGCGATATTGTATAATACCGCCGAAATCGTTAGTGGAAGTTGGCAGAAGCAAGTTTGTGAAAATTAAACAGCAGTTAAACTTAAAAATGTTGATGACCTCCATTGTCTCCAATTCGCTGAATATTTCATCCACGCTAGTACGATGTTTGTAGCCGAATCGCAACGTTTGGTGGCCGACCGCACGCCCCGCATGCGGTCGCTGTATAATTGAATGCGTATGCACTACTGGTTAACGGTAATGATGACTGGTAGAAAAATAATTGAAACAATATCACTGCGGTCTGACTATTCTTTTTATTAAGTTTTAATAATGTTATACACGAAATGTGACCCGATATTTGAGTATTTATGTGTTTATTGGATCATCTCTTTTGAATCATTTACTTTTGAACTAAGATTAATTTTATTTAATATGGTATCGTGAGATGAGATAGCCGACATGATTCATTTGAATTGGAAAATTTATTTCTTTACAAATTGGTGCTTGTGAATTCAAGATAATGGACAAGATTGTGTCACGCGTATACAAAGCTGCGGGCACCATGCGGTCACTATGTAAGTGAATGCGTACGCACTATTGTGGTTAACGGTAATGATTATATGCAACAGAAATAGTTGAAACAATATCACTGATCCCTAACTAATTTTGTATTAAATTTTAATTATATTTTACACGAAATATGTACCTAATATTTATTTGTTCATATTTTTACTGGATCATTTCTAAGGAATAACTTGATTTTGTAATATGATCCGAGCTATTTAATACAAAATTGTAAGAAAACATTGTAATCATGAAAACGAGTCATTAATATTGGAAAACCCATTTTGTTGCAACTTGGTGCTAATAAATTCTAAGTAGATCACACAATTATAGCGTAACGTGCATGCAAAGCTGCAGCAGAAGCTAGTTTATTAAAAGCAAGCTTAAAAATGTTGTCTAATGGCCTGAATATTTCATTCACGCTAGCACAATGTTTGTAGCCGAATCGCAACGTTTGGCGGCCGACCGCACGCCCCGCATGCGGTCGCTCTATAATTGAATGCGTATGCACTACTGGTTAATGGTAATGATGACTGGTAAAAAATAATTGAAACAATATCACTAAAGCCTAACTAATTTTGTATTAAAATTTAATTATGTTATACGCCAAACATATGTATCATTTTTATTTATTTGTATTATAATTGTAGCACTTTTAAGAAGAAGTTGCTTTTGCACTATGATCTGAACTATTTAATAGGGAATTATAATATGAGACGGTAGGGATAAAATTAATTCATTGATATAGGAAAACCTTACAAATTGGTGCTAGTAAATTCAAAGCAGGTAGATGAAAAATTCTGTATATCGCGTGCGACGCTGCAGGCATACGCTAGTTTTTTAAGAGTAAACTCAAAAATGTTGACGAACTCCATTGTCTCCAATTTGTTGAATATTTCATCCACGCTAGTACGATGTTTGTAGCCGAATGGCAACGTTTGGCGGCCGACCGCACGCCCCGAATGCGGTCGCTGTATAATTGAATACGTACGCACTATTGGTTAACGGTAATGTTGACTGGTAGGAAAAATATTGAAATAATACACTGTTCCCTAACTAATTTAGTATTAAATTTTGATGCTGTTACACACGATACGTGTACCCAGTATTGATTATGTATTTATTGTATTACCTTTGAGGAATAAGTGGCTGCTCTAACATCCGATTCATTTAATTCGGAATTGTATAATAACACAGCCAACATGAAAATCGAGACATTAATACTGAAAAAAAAAAACGTTTTTACAAATTGGCGCATGTATTATTGGTATACTGGACAAAACTGTGTCACACGTATGCAAAGTTGCGGGCACCATGCGGTCGCTGTATAATTGAATGCGTATGCACTAATGTGGTTAACAACAATGATGAGTTGCTGCAAAAATAATTGTAACAATATCTCTGTAGCCTAACTAATTTTGTATTATATTTTAATGATGTTATAAATGTAGTGTGAAGCCGATATGTCGCGGATAATGAGCTACGACAGCAACATTATATATATTTTAATGTGTAATTGGATTCTACAAATTTAATTTTAAATCTTAATATTAGCTATGTCGCGTCTATGTACTCTAACAGTGCACGACAATCACTGAAATCGCTCAAGATAATTTAGGACTTTTATAGTTCCAACCGAATAGTAAGCACAATTTGCTGAAATATTCGACATAGAATAAAACGTTAAAACAATATCTATGATGCATGTGACATGCACTTGTGTTCTGTTTTGAATTTTGCCACCCGCATCAAATATCCGACAATAGCAAACATACAACAGCGCTACCAGATAAGAGACTGTCTGGTGTTGTACATAAAATGTACACGTAGTGGTCTGTGGCGGCACAACTTTTGCCGGGGTCCACTAATTAATTTAGATTTCAATAAAACACGACTAATTTAAAAAAAACTATTAAAACCGAATGTAGTAATATCAAAGGGTAACACTGAAAGACACACTGAAAACAATATCGGTCTTCTCGCCACAACATATTATTTTTTATTTGCTTTTAATTCTGCCTCTCTTTGGAATCCATTGAAACCATAACGGGCTAAAGACGAATGCACTAACACAGTACAGTGCCATGCTTTTAGAAAGCGAAATAAAATAAACGAAAACGGCAACACATTCGGCAATGGAAACAAGCTCAGCGTAATGTAATCAAGGAGTCTAATATACCTTTTGTAATATGTCTCCCTCCGTCGCCTAAGGTTTTTAATGCCCCTCCCGGGAACTCTAGTAAGTTCAAGAGTTTTTGAATTATATAGGTACATATTTCTGCTCTGAATATGAGGAGGGTAATTTGAAAGTGTTAATACGCCACGTATTGTTGGAAGGGGGACATTAAAGCGAGTTCGGATATAATTTGAAACTGAGAAAGAGAATGAACTCATTTCTGAACTTACATTCCGCATTTTAATAATGAAGAACATAGATATGGTTAAAAAGTGTAATTATCAACTTTAAAGTATCCTATTTTCTATTACTAGCACCCCATTTAATAGAATCGTACACTTTTCGAATCGGGAAATCGGTATTAACTTATAAAATGAGATTGAAGAATATTTTTCTATAAACGTTTTTTAGGAATTATGTGATGAAAACGCTGATGTTTTATTACTACTGCAGTATTCGTACCGCACTGCAGTGATTCCAAGAAGCATGTCACTCTGAGATATTTTGACAGTCGCATGGCTTTCATCACAGTGGATGCATTTCGGCCTTCAACACTGGGAGTCCGAGGTTCTGTGCTCAAGTGCGTGTACAGGATAATTGTTAATTGCTTTAACGAACGAAACGAGGAATTACATGCATGACACTTTTAAAAGCTCTTAAAGGTAGGAGGGCAACTAATGCGCTCTTGTCCAACGAAGAGTAATTAGACAGACATTTTATATATTGTTTTATATTAATTTCAAAGACAGGTTTTAATCAATACTTTTTTATTATATGCAGATATGTATGTACTATACGTGTTTACCCTATATCTAAAACACTTTGATGGATTGTTCAATAATGTTAGACGTCACTACATCCATAAGGCCTATTTAAATAGCTCACGACAGCCCACGACAAGGTATGACTGAAATTATATTTTTTTAACAAAATTATTGTAACATATTCTTGTAACTCTAGTGTTATTGGGAATCTCAATAGGTAATAGTTCAATACATCTTATTTTAAGGGATATTGTTTTAACAATTAAGCATTTAAGTATTGTCAATTTATCAATGTTTAATAATTCACTAATCCTTGTAGGTCTTACATCTACATAATCTGATAAAACTTTGATAAACATACTGGAGCATAATTAAAAAGGAAGCAACAGGGTCTCAGGTGTTCTTCACCGAAATGCATTAATTAAGATAGCCGGAAAAACCTTAAACAAGGGTGTGGAGTGGAGGAGCACTAATTGGCTCAGTTAAGTTACAGGACGTGCGTTTCAACCATGAAACGTGGTTAAGTAGCATGTTAAAAAGGCAATATGGGATATTACTCTATTCACTTTATTACTCCTCACATGGATGTAAAGATTTTGCTGTCAAGAAATGCTGCAGATTTGTTATATAATACTGTTATTGTTAATAGTTATATTTTTAGAAAGTTTCATTGGTACTAGAGGTCGCTTGTCGCTAGGTTGTACTTGAAATCGAGCATAATAAAAACAAATTCAAATAATGAAGACTGTTTTTGTGTCAATTTTTATTACGCAAACTATGTGCATGGCTATGATTATTGCTGACAATAAGTAACCGATAATAATTTCTTGTCAGGTTAACGAAAGATTTTATGCATAAACATCAAACGTACGGTCGTGCAATGATTTTTTAAATTAATTTAGTGTATTTCCTATGCAATATTAATAAAAATATCAGCTTTCTGCACTTCTTCTCTGTAAACTTCTCATTCAAAATTCGTCAAATTTCGTCGAAATTTCGAAAATTTCGAAATCGAAATTTCGTCGAACTTCTCTGTCCACGTAAGATCCGTAAAAAAGGTACAAAATTTTTGTTTCACGTATTAATATATAGATATCATCATCACAACCCATTATTGTCCCAGTGATGGACACGCGACTTCTCTCACAATGAGAAGAATTTAGGAATTCTGCCCATCGCGCTGGCCACGTGGGAATTGTTAGACTTCACGCAGTCTTGAGATTTTTTTATAATCTCTTAGGCATGTAGGTTGCCTTGATGTTTTCCTTTATCGAAAAGCAAGTAATAATTTATTTAATTTGAAAATAAGAGGTGCATGCTGGGATTCGAACCCCGACCCTTCCGGTGAAAGGTCGGATTCTCAACCGCTAGGCTATCTATAGACTGTTTAATATATATTTATAATAAGTATATGTGTCCCCCAAAAACTAGTAGTAGTAGAGAGTTGTTTGTAGTGTTGCATCCATTCTTTTTATTTAACCACGAGCTAAAATAATATTATTTTAAAAATAACAGCTTTTACCTGACTGTGTTAGGAGAGTAATGTTTTTTGAGCGTAAATGTATGTCCATTTCTTTGGCAAGCCTTACAGCCCAAACGGCTTAATGAACTTGTCGTAGTTGATTTTTCCTTTCCAGTTAATTATTTCAATGCAGTCGGGTTATTTGTTTAATTTTGTGAATTATTTGAAATATTTTTGTTAACTATCTATAAACGAAATTTCAATATTTCAGTATCGCATAATTAGCCACATAAAATATTTAATAGTTGTTGGGTAGTATATTTATTATTTTTATTCACACATTGTCTGTGAACTATTACTGCGTTTTTTATTGTAAGGAATATGTTGATATTTTTAATAAGATGTAGGTATCTATCAATTGTTAATAAATGAAGGTATTTTTTTTAATATATAGGACCCAGGCGTAGCTAAAAATATGATATCGACCTATTTTCGAAGATTAGAGAAATTAAATTCGGAGCCTAGTTAAATCTCTGAGAGTAGGTGTGTCCAAAAATAGACAATCCTTTAGCGTAAGACAAAATAATACTTATTCTGTATATTTGATACCATTGAGCAGTCTACATTTTGCAAACTTACTAATGACTGGAATAACTTTGCATGTCTTTGTCAATTTTTACTGTACTCCTATGAAAAAGTTTATATTTTAAAATAAAGTAACAAACCTACTGAACTACATGGTGGAAGTGGTCACTGATGCCCGATGTGATATGTAGTCCACCTCAGATATGGCGGACATTGGTATGGTATGGTAGTGGAACGACCAACCAACCGTTTTTGTGTCATGCTGGTGTGATTAAGTATTCTCATAAATTAAATAAAATGCGGGATATATTATTGACTATTTGACTAACCAGATTCTATAAAGGGTTTATAAGATTTAGCTGTAGCCGACGTTCTATATATTGAGACTTTTTAAGCACATAGATATTTGAATTAAGTTAAATGTATATGTATACTTTTATACATTTGTAGTTACATACTATTATCAGCTGGCGTGGAATGAATACCGTGGTAGAATTCATCTAGTTCGACCGGGGAGGTACCACCGCCATCCTCATAATCCTCCGAAAAGCAATTTATTGTATTTCGGCTTGGAGAGGCGTGGTTGCCGGCTATACTTATACACGAGGATCATCTTAGTCCACAGGGGTAGCAACGCATCTGTGATCAAATTCAGGTATGATTCAGTCGGACTTGGGAATGATTACTGATGTCCATGGGCAGCAGTGACCACTTACCATCAAGTGGACTACATGGTCGTTTGCTACCTTTATACAATAATAAAAAAAGCTTAATAGTTGCTGGAGCGGCAAAAATGTATCATTATTTCAACTATGAAGATTTATAGCTGTCAGTTTCTCGTCGTCTAAAAGTGCCTGAAAATTTGTGCCAAATAAAATAAAATTGATACAAACGTTTTATGGTATTGATACTAACTTATTCCCGCGTTTTTCATTTGGTTCAATTGTGTCGTTTTTTGTCAAGTAACAAAACTAAAAAAGGAATAACATAGGATCAAGGTATATTAAAGGGAGATATTAATCAGGGTAATTATAGTATTTTACTTGTGATTCTTATTAATAAACATAATAATTTATAATTGAGATGATGGTTCCTTAAAGAGTAATATTACTTCTTATGGGAAAACAATTTTGGAGGATCAATTTATAGCCACATTTGTTTATTGTTTAATTACATTCGTGTATTGTACTTAACGTGTGAATCGTCCCTGAGGCTAGATGCGTCGTTACCCCTAAGGATTAAGATCTTTACCTTGTGTGTAAGAATAGCTTCCAACCATGCTTATAAAAACCAAAACCAAACGAAATACAAGAATTACTTCACGGGGGATTACAAGGGTGGCAGCAGTACCATTCAATTCGAATAGCACGAATTGTTCTACTTGGTAACATAATGTGAAGTTTATTTGTAAAGAATGGTAATTAAGTAGAAAACTAAAGAGTAAATTTTATCAGACGAAACTTTTAAAGGCCGTTTCGCGTCTCGGGTTCTTAAAAAGTTTTTGTGAGATGCTTCGAATAATGAACAAGACTGTTTTATAATACTTATCGATCTTGCACTAACGATAAAATGCAGATAGCAGTGTTTATTTATCAGAATGATAGTCAGTTTCATATTGCGACAGAATTATACGCACTTGCATGCATTGATTTGCAACATTTATTCAGCAACCTTAGACATAGTGTTTCCTTTATGTCACTTTTTAAAATCATCTATTTATCAAGAGTTGTATCACTGCATTTTACAAAACATTCGTTCACACAGATAAATAGACAAAAAAAAATTAGTTGTCCATTAAAATCTAATCTGAACGTCCAGACACATTTCAATATTACTTTCTGTATAAACACAGTAAGGCCTGACAAAAGACACATCCCTAAACGTAATCCTTGAATGGGCAGCGGGCACATGTCGTTTGAGCAAACTCCAGTGTCATTATAAAATACGAGCCACAATGTGGATTCACTTTGAGAAATGGAGGCCACCCTCGCGAGCACCTGGGCCCGCTCCCGGCGAGCCACCGAGCTACGAACTATGAAGCTCTGTTGTATATTTTACACTGGATTTTGCAAGATTCTGCTTGAGGATGGTCAATATTTTGTGGTAAAAAATGATTCAGGTTAAAGATAGTCAATGTTTTCCAACAAACAAGGATGTTCACTCTTTTGTAGTAAAAAGATATTCTGGTTAGAGATGGACAATCTTTTGCAGTAAAAAATATATTCTTATTAAGGATGGTCAGTTATTTGTTGTAAAAAAAGATATTTCGGTTTAGGTTGGTCGATTTTTTGTAATAAAAATACTTTATACGAATAAATATAAGAATTGATGTTGTATACTTGTATAAATTTTGAATAATAACTTGTCTACCTACTTAATAATCTAGGTAGATTATAATATTAGTATAATAATAATACTACTGTATTATTATTCATTATTAGGTATTGAATAATGAATAATACCCTATTTTTGTTAAAATAAAAAACAAACTGTTGTTTTTCTTTAATAGTCATCGAATTTATTTAAAAGTTAAAGTTACAATAAAATTCTACGCTCTGCAGTTAAGCAGGGTTTAAAAAACCTATTTACATAAATAAAGCGGAATTTAGCATATGCTATCACGTATTCCGTTTAGTTAGAAAAGTTTTATGGTGTTCTTTTTACTTCCTTTTATTAAACACAAATTTAATGGACTTCACTTTATTCAAGCTACCTTTTACATCAAAATGTAACTGTGAGTTCAATGACAATCATTTTTTTATCATTTATATAATACAGTAGGAGTGTGTGTCACATCAACAGAATGATGGAATTGTGAGTATCACATAAACAGAATGTGGTTGATATTGCAGAGTTCATGCCTTCACGTATCATTATTCTGTTTGGTGATTTTTCATTTATGGGAATTCCATACAAAGTTGTGGTTAAAAAGTACGTAAAGCCACACCTCTTTCGGCTCTAAAGATATATCCGCCTAAACTGTGCCTAAGGAATACACTTATTCCTTGGATTTTAATGCAACCTTTTAATTTTAATGCATGTATAGGACATGCAAAATTACTTAAAATAAATTACATATCCAACACCATTATATTTTAAGTAATAAAACAAAACTGTGGATCGAACTTGACCTAATTTTTGATCTCAGCTCTTCAAGAGGATGATTTTATTGGACACGATAGGAAGAAAATTTTAGTAATAACTAAAAAATGCGCATAAAATTAATTTTAACTAATGAAATGACAATTATGACGGGAAATATTTTCCGCAATAATAATATTAATAAATTCTTAGCTACGTTTTCGTAGTCCGTTAATTTAGAAATTAGCTCCTTTAATATAAATAGGCTTACCTGAGTACCGAAACGTTCGAGTAATAAATTATTGAAAACGTTGGCCTCGAATTAGGGAATTCATTATTGGAATATTTATATTTAAGCTAGATTTATTATTTATGTTTAGGGATTAAAATAAAAAGTTTTAGACCCTGAAGCGTGTTCATTAATCATTTGTTTTAATCCGTGTTTTGTTCTTAGCTTTGTTCATTTTTTATTTTTTTTAACTCAGGGTTAGGTTTACTAAGTTGCGCCATAATGCCGTGATGTATGTACGTTCTGGCTTACAGGTATTTATGTTACAGTTGGACATACTTTATGAGTTTGTAGGATTAATGGTAATTACGTGCAAGGGATTAAATTTTATTAATTACACGCTCTTCCCCTGCGGTGTTGTCCACACAGCGGTAACTTCGCCGCGCCGGCCATTATGGAATTTGCAGTAGGGTAGCGCGGAGCTACGTTCAAACTAATTCGTGTATCGCGTAAAAAGCGAGTTTGTGTAAAAATTTGATTAGAAATTTGCTGGTAGTTAGTGTTCAGAATACGGCATCTTAAATTTGATGGATTGATCAATTCTGCAAATCAAGTTTTTTTTTTTAATTGAACAATAATACAGAGCCTCACAGAGGAATAGATTTGACAAGCGTGCATACAGTAATACTGATTGTTTTAGATTGCCCTATGTATGAAGAAATAATTATAGGTAAGTCTCTTTTTATTCTTATTTTGTGGACTGAAAATATCATCGACGGTAGAGGTAACAAAAAAGGAGGATCTATATTACATCTAATTTGATAAGAAATAAATGAAATCTTTGTTATTATAATGTTTTACAAAAAATGTAGCAAATAAGTATAAAAGTAAGTAAATTGTTTTGTGAAGAAATAAAAAATCATACACACACACACACACACATTTTCACGCCAAATCCCTAGCGGGGTAGGCAGAGAGTATTGAGTGCCAAATGGCACGGTTCTGACATACTTGCCTAGCTTCTTCC
>DWNR01002841.1:0-12471 GCA_018250455.1 Polygonus leo
ACCATACTAAAAGGTCACGTTTCCAACGGGATGGGATTCCCTATGGATATAAGTCTAAAAAACAAGAGAAACATAGATTAATGTCTCTGAGAAAATCAAATCAAGCGTGCCGGAAGAGGTCTAAATGGGAAGGTCACATCGCTGAAGTATTTATGAAGGTTTGTATATTTTGTATAAAACATCGCAATTTTATTTTGAATGCCAGCGGAGGATTATAAAAAAGATAAATGAGCAAAGTTTCTTAGATTACAACTTAGCAAACTTTTTATCGCATAGAAAGTTTGTAAAACATTTAATGTAAATTTAATTCTCTATAATTTATTTGCTTTTGGCGTACAACCAAAATAATGTTATTAACAAAAATAGATCGATATTTGAGAAGATTTTATTATTATAACTTATTTTGCAGTCATTAACAGAAAATTACATCATAGCATTTTTAAAGAGATTTTCAAGGAATAATATTCAGTACACATATTTTTTAAATTTAAAAATTCACACTATAAGCTTTTATGGTTTAAAAGTAAACACAAAATTACGTATAAATTTAGATGGGTTTAATAAAATTATTTAAAACAATCAAGCATTTAATGCGTATAAACTTTGTTTTTCATAACATGCAATTTGGACGTAGGCATAGTTTAAAATATATTACAGTAAAACATTTGGCGCGCACAATCATTTGATTTTCAATGGGATAGATACATAATTATGTTGTTTCCTTGATTAGCATATTGCTATAACTTGATAGCTAGTTATTTATTAAAATACACTTTCTAATAACACGCAACAATAACAAGGTAAATTTATTAACATTGTAAACATATATACTAAATATTAACTTTTAATATAAGCCACAAAACTGTACAAATAAGACATAGAAATAATACACGCAGACTATAACGTTATTAATGGAATTTTAAAGAAATTACATTTTCTAAGAATTTACAGCAACTATTTAGTAATATTTATGTAATAGAGAGTAATTGTTGACGCGAAAGCAAGAAGGGCCTTAGCAACAATTTTTATTAAGGGTATATCTATCATAAAGATTTTCTTTCCATGAAACATACTTTAACCTTAAATTATCCATCATTAAGGCCATAAACTGAATAAACAATACTAAAATTAGAATTCTTAGAAAGAAAAAATAATTGCGTTGAATAAGCCGTTCTTATTTACGCGTATTGAATTAAGCTACTCATATAATAAAGAAAATATAGATAAGTCTTATTACAATCTAATATTTCTATAAGTTCCGTCTGATCAGATTTTCACAATTTTCAATAATCAATTCAGCTAATTTAATATTTTGCACACTAGCTGGATTATCTGTAGACTTCCGATGGGTTTGCGTTAACACCTTTTGTAGAACAATGACAGTTGTAGACAAGGATGGATTTGCAGGTATTGAGGCGTCCAATGGCTGGAATTGAATATCATCCCCATCATTATCATCATGAGTAAACATCTTAAAACCTTGTGACAAGTATACATCAAAATGATATGATACGCATTAATCGATTTATTTATAAATAAATTTTTGACCAAAAATAAAAGGTGCCAAGAAGAATGTATATGAAGTGAAGATGGAGAAAGAAGTTCATTTTGAAGTTGGTTCTATTTTTGGTCAAAAAATTTTTATGGGATTAATTTATTTTTTTATACCCTTTCAAACAAAAAAAAAATCAAAATCGGACTCCTCTGAAAAAAGGTACGCGTGATTGGCATCCTATGTGAAAAAATACTTTTATTTAATCAATCTCAAATAGGATTGAAGTTCTACCTGATGTTGACTTTGTTGGCAACCTTGAGAATAACGGATGTTTTTTATTCTTATTTTTATCACTTGATGTTGATAAAGTTAATTATAACATTAATCACTTAAATTTCCACAAAACAACATGAGATCAGTAGACTACGCTTCTTTATAAGATTTCTGAATTCTTTATAATTATAGATTAAAATAAGTGTAAAAATATATACCGAGTTCTGAAGACGTTTATACAAATGGGGTGCAATGGAAACTATCCACTCTGCTTGATTTTTGGAATATTCCAGGCTTCGCTTCAATCTCTGTATAGTTATTGCCAACAGAGGCGGCAGTAGTAAATCAGGCTCTTGTACCAGACTCAACTCATTTTCTGCCAGTCTATCATAACCCATGTGATAAAGACCAATTACCTGAAAATAAAACTTACTAGAGCAAAAGAAATATTTGACACTCGAAAATCTATTTCAATAAAAGGATCAATTTCATACATAAACATATTATTATTGCACTATAAACTTACATGCTGATGACGAATAAATTCGCCATCTATATTCCATAGATCTGCCAAATTACATATATTATCAATCCAACGTAAACATTCGTCGTTGTTATATAATGTAGCATCATTAGTACTGTCAAGAGTCGCGATTGTCTCAATCGCAGTGCGTATCAATTTAGTTAAATATTTCTTCCTCGGTTGTATGGTTTTCTCAGAAACTTTCATATCTACAGGTCTGGATACTACGTTTCCACCAAGAGCCTCAAGTGCATACTGATAGTCTACGTCGTAAAGATTATCCAATGGCTTTGAGCATTTTAAATTAAAGTAACATGGATAATAGACTGTGCATGAAATTTGGTAGTTTAGATTCAAAATGTCAATGTTAACTTTCTTTGTATCTTGCGCAACTTCAACCAATGAAGGCAAACTCTCGTCCCAAATTTTTTCAAATTGTATTATTTGTTTTTCTTCATCAGTAGGCATGTTAATTGAAGACTCATAAAAGTTATTTAAGTATTTCGTTGTTCCTTCGAGAAATTTTATTAAAATTTCACTATTGAACCCCAGCTCCTGAGAGCATAAATGGTCTTTCGGTAATTTACCAACTTTGTTTACTAAACGACAACTAGCTTCAAAAATATGTTTAATGTACGTAGACCATATTATAGCAAATAAACCTAAACGCAAATGCAAATTCGATATTGTGCTTAAGCAATGAATAACAGCCATAAACTCCTCGGTCTTCGACATGCAGTTTTGCCAACTCATAGCATATTCCCAGCACATGTTAGCAATTATATAATTTGCCGAGGTACTTAGCGGAAACTGCCGCCGTAAAAGTGATAACCATTTAAATATTTTTGGATTGTCATTAACTAAAGCACAGTTGTTTTGCACAAAGAGATATTCCGGACTGCCATCGTTGTTAGGGTCACTTGGCTCCAAATTTTCAGTATAAATTTCCATTAACTCATTTGCGATAATGGCCTCTGGTGGAACTCCCATAGCTGATAGCCATTTAGATATCAGTTCCGTGACTGAACCTTTACCTCTAGTATAGATAAATTTCAAATTTATATTAACATCATCAATAAGTAACTTGGGCAAAGATGTTCCTTGGTAAGTGGTTCTCGACATTAAAATGATACTAAGTATTGAAATATCTTCAAGTTTTCCGATCAATATTCCCCATTTAGCATTTTCTGTAGTGACTGATTCCCAAGCATCTTCTCTATCAGCAGCTTTACATTCAATTTTTTTCGCTACTGCCTTGCAAGCCATAGCAACAATCATGCTTCGTAGGGGACAATGCATATCTACTAGCATGTCTCTAATTTCCTGCCACCATGACGATATTTCGTTATAAATTATATTATTAGCATCTTCGGACGCATCACACAGATAAAACAATATCGCGATTAGTTTTTCAATTAACTCAATATTAATTTGATCTAATGGCATTTCCATAACATGCAAAATAACAAGCTTCACAATTTCTTTTGGATTTATGTTACTTATTTTAACAATAACGGGAATGAACTTGAGATCTTCTAAGTCAAACAAAGACTTGAATATGTTTGCTGCTACTGAATTCATTTTTTCAGATGGGATATTAGGTTTCAGACTTATATATTTACTATCTTCGTCTAATTGAAAACAAGATACGAACTCTTTGTATGAATAACTGCTCGAGATAGTATCAGCAAACGAAACCCGGGCATGCGGATGATGGTCCTTAAAATCTTTATCTTCTGCCAGAATTAATAACCTTTCTAAAATGCAATTGTCGTCTTCTAAGAGATGAAATTCGGGTGTGTCAACTATTTCTTCGCTCTTAGCTTCAAATTCATCATTTAAATCTAATCCATCACAAATTTTTGAAACAAATCCATCCAAGATGTCTGTTTTTAAGTTATTAATACGTCTGTAGAACAAGGTTAAAAGCGCTAAGTTTGAAAAATATTGCTTCATTTTTTGTTCCTTGGTGTTTAAATTATCTTTAGAATTAAGATCGTCCCAAAATAATTCAAGGCAAGTTATGGCAATTTCGATTGATGTTTCACTGTTACGTATTAATAAATCTAAACAGTGTTTTCTAACTTCTAAAGTTTTTAATTTTGAAATACTTTTGATAATTTCTGTTTTAAATTCTTCAGAGTTAACAGATGTCCTCTTGATAAGATCACGTATTGCACGCAAAACATGTAAATCTTTAGATCTCTCTAAATGTTCTCCTTCTAGAGAATAATAAAATGGAATGTTAAACTTTTTTATTTTGCCATCTGGATCTATTAGAACACACTGAAATTCTGGTAAGTTCAAGGTTTTATGTGTGTAATTTTTCTCTGCTCCAATTAAACCGCACGTGTTGTACAAAAGTATGCCATTCTTAGTTGCCGTAAACACAGCCACACGATTCCCTCTGTGCATTAATCTTATGTCTATCAGACCTTTTTTAGGGTTATAAATGATTAAGAAAACAGCTCTTCTTATTTCTTTAACAACTGAGAGTTGTGGTTTTTTACTCTCGGCATCAAAGATCTGCGAAAGAAAAATATTAAGTTTGAAGATATAGAAATATCTTACATTAACATGTTTTCTACTTTGTGTGTGTGTGTGTGTGTGTGTTGTGTGTTAGAATAAATAATAAGTAAATAGCTAAGTAGTCCCTAAATTCCTAGCACTTTTGTTGAGATATTCACTGCATTGTGTATGTGTATAGGAAAAATTAATAATGTAAATGTATAACATTGAACTTATAAGCTAACTAAATCATAGCTATAATACATTATATACATACTTGAACAAATGCGCACTGGGCATCCCTGCATCCTTTGAAGAGGCGTATAACATAACCTTTGGTGATATCAAGTACTGCAACTCTTCCTAAGTTATCAACAAAAGCTGCAAGTCGACGATCTGGTGATATTGATGCTTTGATGCCAAGCCTCTGAGCATCATATATCCCATTAGTCATTGATAGTACCTCAGAGCGAATTAGCGGCTCAGTGTTTGTGGAGGCACTGTCGATTGAACCACCTCCACCAAGCCAACCCCTGAAGCAGCAATAATTGTTGTATAAGTACAGGTTAAATATTTTAACTGCTGCATTTAGTTTGTGTGCTACAAGTTGTAGGGATAAATTTAGGTTTATATTATATGATATGATAGACTATTTCATTTCATTTTGAGAGCCCTGACAGTTTAGAAATAATAGTCATAGTCAAATTAACGTAAATAACTAATGTAAATAAATAACATAATAGTATGAAAGATTTTCAGCATGGAACTCTTGTACCTTATTTTTCTATCTTTTAATCTTTTTATTTAGAGCAACCTTTTCATATTAGCTTACATTACAATATAAATTTCCAATACTCATGATCTGATAGTGCATATATTCAGACGTCAATTTCTTAACAACTATAATAAAAAATCATATTCTTACATCATCATACAGGTAAAATATATATTTGAAAGAAGTATAAAGTAAAAATACCACTTACGGAAGTGCTGACTTAATTTTATTAGCCACTGCTCTTGCAACATCTTGTAGTGGAGGAGTTGTTCCACCTTCTAAAGCATAATGAAAACCTAAGTAAGGTGCAACACCAGCTGTGAGTATTAAAGTATGAACTGGAGGTACAGATCTATACCTGAAAAATAATTAAAATCTTAAGGATACATTTAACACAACATTAATATTGTAATAATATTGTAAATGGATCAAGGCCTTAACTGATATTATTTAAAGGATTATTATTTTTTGCAATTTCTACACCATAACAAAAAGACCTTGTGAAATAATTCCTTATGAATCCCCTGAACTGTTATGGCGAAAAACCACTACATGTCAATAAAATATAAAGAAATTATAGTGCTATACAGTCAAGGCAATAATTTATTTAAATTATGTTTCATTGCACTACCGAAACCTTACCAGGTATCATATCCACCATAAGTTGAAGCTGCTAAAAAGTGATCGTAGGTATTTTTTAGTTCCAGACCCACAACCGCTGCATCATTTATACATTCCTGATCAGTAAAAGTCCATTTCCTTATATTTATACTCCGACTATCTACTGTATAATCATCTTGGATGCCAGCATGTACTAAAATTAAAGTTTCATAATTTAATGTTAATTGTTTACTTAATAGACTTGCATATTTAGAGTATATGTAATATCACTATAAGTTGGCAGTGACAGTCTTTATTTGGACTTAATAATTTAAAAAAGATTACCTCTTGCCATTTGAGCCTTAGCACTTCTAAGAGTTTGAAACAAGCTTGCTCCAGATATAACACATACAGAAGATTGAAATAGTATGTGTATATCATCAGGTAGTGTTCCATAAGTGCCAGTATGGCATGAAATTTTAATAACAGGTCTTTCATCTAGCTTTTCAATAAATAATAAGTGACCTGTATTTGTGTAAAATCCAACATTACCATTTTGGAAGCCAACAATAATACAAAACCAATCTGGACCGTTCTGAAAACACAATATGTGTATATTAAACCTGGGAACACAAAAAGAAAAAGCATGTAATATATGTTCAAGCACAACACACTGTTCATTGTTGAAATGTAGTGTTGTGAATATGATAAAAAAGTGTTAAGCTTAAGCAAGGCTGGAGTACTTGATGCTACTTTTAAATGTAATATTTTACTCTCTGCCTACCCCGTTAGGGATTTGGTGTGAAGATATGTATGTATGTAATATTTTAAGCATTATAAAAATATTAACTGTTCATATTATAATAATTGACATTAATAATAGTCATAAACTTGATCGTGAATAATTTTGATTTAGATTGATAAGAAGTTGGATCACTATTACCTGTGAAGAATGTTGCGAGGGACAAATAGGTAAAGCCAAAACAGTTGTTATATCTGAAGGTAATGTGCCGCTCCATGATATTAGGTACGAGTTACTATCAGTTGAACTGATCCATTGTGTTGTTAGGAAACAAAGGCGACTTTTGTAACCAACTGCTAGCAAGTTACCGCACGAAGACAGTGATACAGGGCACTGTGATAGCCATGATGTATCTAAAACAATATCATCTTTAAGAAAAGTTTTTAGGTAATGTTGTATAAACATTAGTAAAAAAATTAAGTAAAGTTCGCAATTTACAGACCTTCCTTTTCAGGTATATAAAGTGCTCTAGCTAAACTGGACAAATCCCCACAATCGGCAATTTGTTCTACATTACACATTTTCTTAAACTACATATGATCTACTATTTTCAATATGTCATCAAGATTAAAGGTAAATAATCTGATCTAGATTTACAGAATTTCTGAAATTCTGAATTCTACGTTTCTGACAATTTAAATTTAGACATTGACATATTTATAATAGAGTGTTGACATGTCGTCACAGATAACTACCTATATATGTACCTAGCAAGTCCCTGGTCAAATATATATAAAATTTAATGATAATCCGTGAACTGTAGGTAGGCCTGGTCTTTGAGATATAAACATTTTTCAAAAAAAAAAATCCACACTCTTGTTACGTATTTGAAATACAGTAATCACAGATTTGCAAATTACCTACCTAATACATAACTAAGTACTTAAGAAGTGCCACACTGAAATCTTTCTGGACGCCTGACACACCAGGCATGCCAGAAACAAATATAATTCTTATTCCTAAACTACATAATATCTTTTGTTCCATAAATAAAACCGAAGACTGATCCACATATCATTCTATATAGGTGTCCCAAAATTCAAAGATAATCCGTAAAAGCGACTTGGTTAAAAATAGGTCAACTAACTCTTGTGCGATAATTTCAGGTGCATGTAGGACAAGGTAGGTCAATCCTCTGGAGGTTGGGAAAAGTACTTATATAGTTATCTGTGGTTGGGAACACTGGATTAACTGTCAATGTATTACAGATTACAAATGTGTATTTGTAATTTTGTTTTATGTAGTCTGTGTAGGATATTTTACATACTTATATAGTTATCTGTGGTTATCTGTGTCTGATTCACAGATAACTATATAAGTACGTCTGATTTATAAGTAATGTTATTTCAGTGACTTGTTTGTGATTTTCAAGAATCTCATGAAAATCACGTATTCGTAATTTGTCACTACATATCGTTTATTGTATGTTCTGTTATTTAATTCAAGGATTAAATAATTAACTTTTTCTATATGTTATGATTCTCTTTGCTATACAGGTCTTCCAGTAGTGGTGTTGTAAAGTGTAATAGTCCCATCCCAATCAGGAGTGTTTATTATTAAATTACCAGAATGCAGCGAGAAGAAAAGCAATTGGAGGGCACGTTACATGCAATACTAAATAGAGTAAATGATTTGAAAACTGCTATACAAGCATTGATTTCTAAATTAGAAAATGAATATGAGACAATTAATTGGCCAACTTTTCTTGATAATTATGCTATTCTGTCTGGTCATGTAAGTATACCTTACCATATTACTCTACACTCATATAGGTTAGGATTCCATGATCAAGGTAGTGTTAAGAATCAGTATATGTTATTTGCATTGAAGAATGTTAACACACAGAACAGCTTATCACCTAACCAGCTGTAACACCTTTTTTCCTTAATATCTTTTTCTATAAGAAGTGCTCAGTTTGCAATAAATAATGGCACTGTTAATATATATGTAATATTTTTGACAATTTAACATTACATTTAATATAACATATATTTATTAAAAAAACTGCAGAAGCACATCTACATTACTGTAATGTATTAACCCTTTGTAATTTATTAACCGAAATAGGCAAAAAATGTTACACTTACAAAAGTTTATGCAGTAGTGATAGTTGTCACATGTCTTATATACCAACATACTTCAATAATACACCAATATAACAAAAAAAATACTAACGGTAGTGCAAAGTCTGTAATAATCTTTTAATTCATCATTATAATATCCATCAATAATCATATACTTTTATTAACAATTTCATTTGTTTTCTTTATAGTTGACTGGTTTAAGTAAGATATTACAAGCAGAAATGGCTCCATCATTGCGTTCCGTAGTGGTTCTTCCTCTCCAGTTAGGGTGTGAGAGGGACGAAGAGCTGGCCAGGTTAACGGAAGGCAGAGTGCCGGCATGCACCCATGACTTGGTACCTAACTTGTTGCGTACTAAACCAGAACCAGAGGCAGAACAAAGACTTCAACAATTTATTCACAAAGCAAGCACCCTTAGTTATGATACTACTCAGGTATATATGTTCTTATAGTTTATGCTTTGAAAATTGTAATAAAAAATCTCCTCAGTCTGCATTTGGTAAGACTTGTGTTGTATATGTACTACCAATGTAACATTTACGTTACATTGGTAGTACATATATAACACAAGTATATGTATTTATGATCATATCATATTTATGAAGACAGGTTTATTTTATTTTACTCATTTTCTTACTTTCATTCCACAAAAATAGGCCAAGACTAAGTTTGCTGTCAAATTAATTCTTGTTAGTTGATTTAATTTGTGTACTAGGGAATATGCATAAGATTTAAAATTGTCTCAAACATTTTTTTACGAATCCTTAGTATTGTCACATTATAATTAAAATTTATTCATCTAAGTCTTAAGTATAATTAAGTACATTTTAAAAATAGTCCAAATAATTGTTTGATTTTTAATTCTTTACTGTTGTTAATAATTCCAGAAACAAGTGGCTCAGTTTACCAAAGTGATAAGTCATGTATGGGAAATAATATCTAAGGGCCGAGAAGATTGGGAAGGAGAAGCTATGAGATCTGCAGGTACATATTTTTATATTCTGTGTATTGTGATGAAATTATAGGAAAAAGGAATGCAGTTTGCTAACTGTAATAACATCATACTTTCGATACAAGCTTCAACAGAATAATCTGCCATAATTTGAATGCAAGTCTATAATATAGAAAAGGGTAACAAAGAATATTTTTGTTCATCTAAAACATAAATTTTTGTAAAATTCTTTATATTTATAGTAAGCACGAAAGCTTTCTTTATCATTGCGTAATAATCATTGGTTGTAAGTGAATTGCATTCTAATCATATTGTTATTTTTAGGAATGCTACCAACCCACAGTATTGCTGATACGCATGCGTTAGTGACTGCAGTGGGAACTGGAAAAGGTTTACGGCCCGGAATTCCGTCAATTGTCCAACAGGGTGTGGGTGCACCTGGCATGGTGCAAACTCGTGGACCTGCTCCTCAGTTAGGCCCAGCGGCGTCTACCTTACCTAAAGCACCTTCAGCTATTAAAACCAATATAAAGTCAGCTAATCAAATACATCCTTACCAACGGTAAATACAAACATTGAGTCCTGGTTAGGAAAACCAATGAATTAATAAATATGTAAAAAGATGGATATTATAAAATATATAATAGTCTGAAAAGCTTCTATGAATATGGATGAAATGTACAAAAATGCAGTTCTTTGAAATCTCCATTGGTTATTTTCCTTCTTAAACTTCAGTGATTATAATAATTGTCATATAGGGGTTCGTATTATGTTACAGAAAAATAGGTAAGAAATAAAAATCTAAATTTTTTACCTTGTTTTATTTTTATTATTACATTAGACAAATAAGCCTTATATCTAGAATTACATGTAGTCTGTCTATATAAATAGACAAAATTAATGTTGTAATACAATTAACAAAGTTGCTAGTAAATAATAATATTAATATAATTAGTAATAAGTTTCTGATATCCCTTTGTGAAAATTGCAGCAATTGTATTCTAGCTGGACTAAAAGATCTAAAATAAAGCTGACAGAACAAATTATAATACTCATAAATTAGCAAATCAATAACACAATTGTGTGTACACTTCTTTCATTTAAAATAACAGTTGAAATTCTTCATTACAAGATTTTAGTTGATTGTGTTAACCTGAAACAAAAGTATAGATATAAACATGTATTACATAGAAAATAATATTCTGACAAAATTGTTTCAATTAAAAATAATAATAGATGTCTGATGAATGCTCCAAGAATGACATAGAGATATAGGACGATCACTGTTTATGTGAGAGATCACTGGACATATGTGAGAGATCGCTGCAATGAGAAGTCCACCAGGGTGGATAAGTGTGAATACCCATTCAAAAAAACATTTTTTTTCGTACAATACAAGACATGTGGGTTTTCTAAGGATGTTTTCCTGCACTGAAAAACAAGTCATAATTTAAGTTCTAAATACACATCATTTAAAAAATTAGGGGTGGATGCTGTGATTTGACCTGGGCTATTGCTGCTTCTATATGTGTATGTTTATGAATTTTACTCATACATTATACATACATCTAGTACATTCATGATCGTGACCAGAAGCAAAGTACAACATACGGAATTGAAGTCTACTTACGATATCGTCTATCTTGAGTATGGCGCGCACGGTCTCGGTGGCGAGCGCGAGCGCGGACCCGGTGACGTGCAGCGGCTGCAGCACGTGCTCCTGGCGCATGTCGGTGACGCGGCCGCGGCGCACGTTCACGCCCGCGCCGCCCGCCGCGCCGCCGCTCGCGTGCGCCGCGCGTAACTCGATCACAGTCTCGATCGGGTTCAGCCCTGCAATACGAGGCACAGGATTTATATGCATATAAAGTGCAAAGTACTTTTATAGAAAGCTAGCTTTCAATAAATATTAAACAGAAATATTAAAACGAGTAAGAATTTGTTACATCTATATAGAAAGATGAAAGTGGATAAAGTTATAGGGCAAACATAATATTTTGTAACAATAACAGACATAAACTTTTTATATTCGACCAGAAACTGGCTATCAACATTGAGATGTACTATTTCAGCTTTTTGTAGGTGTGGCAGTTGTTTTCAGTTTTCCCCTAGTTATTATATTACTTAGTTTGTGGTAGGTCGTTATAAGCATATGGTGCATTATGTTTATATTTTGATATTATTCGAAAAATTATTTCGCGATTATAGTAAATTTCGTTCATCATGTGGTGTAAGCAAGTCTACTTATAAGTATCCAAGTACTTAGCTTAACTGAAAACGCAAACAGCACACTCACCCGCGTTCTCAGCCAGCGTGGAAGGTACGACCTCCAGAGCATCAGCGTAGGCGCGTAGGCAGTAGTGATCCGCGCCAGGTGCCGCGACGGAGGCACGCGCGAGGGCAGCCGCGGCCGCCGCCTCGGGCGCGCCGCCGCCCGGTAGCAGCGCGGGCCGGCGCGC
>DWNR01002842.1:0-12470 GCA_018250455.1 Polygonus leo
GTTTCAATAACTTACTATAATCCGTTACTGCAGATTTAAAGTATACCTGTCTTTGTTGTTTACAATGTAAAAGACAGGTATACTGTCAAATCTCCAGTTACGGATATAGTAAGTTATTGAAACCGACCGATAGTGAAGTAGGAAATATTTTTGATCTGCATACTTAAGGTTAATAGAATAGAAACATTTTCGTGGAACAAAATGTATTTTTTTCATAAAATATTGCACTCGTTAAAAGAAATATACTTTTATATATTTCCGACTTTTTATAATAAAAAGAGAAGTTTAGAAATAACTTTACTATGCTTTTGATTAAATTTCTGTATAGTATTACTTACTACAAATATATTTGTTATTAACACATTAACATTATCTATTCATTTTTTCTGGATACGACTGTTTCTTTTATGTGGACTCTATTATATTTCAGGTATTAAGAACGGAGTCATTTTTCAATAAGACAAATTTCCATTTTCTACACATCTGTGAAGGTAATACAGCAGTATAATCACATTTTGTTAGAAAATTCCTCATATTATGATTCTAGAAATTCATTCAAAGTGGAAAAGAGATATTTTGAAAAATCACTCCTGATTAAAATCTATTTATAAGCCAATTTAATATTCTCGTATTATAATTTGTTTGATCTATAGCCACTAAATAAATAATTCTCTTTAAAGGAAAGTTCACTTTTAATATCAGGTAAAGTATACATACATATACTCTTCGGTAAAATTTCTTAATATTATTCCTTTTTCAACGTCGCCATCATATATGAAATCAGTTTTTTCAGCGCATTTTACAAAACTACGGACACAAACATTACCTATAAGTATTATAAGCATTGGATTACACATCAATGAGTATAAAAACAACATGTATTTTTGTATGTCTTTCCAAATATTTTACAGGTGACGCCACGGATGTACGATTATTATAAACGCCCAACAATGTCAAAACGAAATCCACATTTGCACTCTGACATCAGCCGTTAAGTGTTCAGTGTGACGCAGATATTGTATTTGTTGTAAATATGGTGTCGCTGAATGTCTTGGCAAATGCTTTGAATGTGCCAACTGCTTTTATGTAAGTGATTGTACTGAGTTCTCTTACTACTTCAATTTTACTTCTACCTTAGTAACAACTAAGGTCTGCAGGCGATTGACACATAAATTTTGTGGTTTTGTGAACATACTGTCAAATAATTTCTTATCTAGTGTATGTTTGAGATTGAGATTGTTTGTTGGATTTTTGTAAAATTTTAGGTAGTGTTTACCTTCATCATTACTTTTATTAACGTCTACATTTAGGATCACTTTCTTTTAACTTCTCTTAACTTTTACTTTTATCAGTATTAATTATTATTATGAGCTGATAAATTAAATAATTATTTCGCTATTCACTATTCACACTATTCTGAAAATACTTACTTACATGATGTAAAATGTATAATTTCAATTCTTATAAGTACTATATGTCGTATACCTTACTACAACTACTTTGCTCATTAGTCTGCTTGTAAACTGAATTTAGTGATTTTTATTTTTTCCTTAATGTAAACTATATATTATTTCCTATTATTTTTCATACCAATGACACTATCATTGGTATGAAATGTTTGCGATATTAGACTATAGAATAATATAAATTTTGTATACAATCTTCTCAGAAAGATAGATCTATTACCTAAAATTATGTGACAATCGCCTCTTGTAAAATAATGGATAAAATACGTAACATTTTGGAAAAAATCCATGTAAAGTATTCCAAGGAAGTAGCTAAGAGAACGACTGTACATGAATTATACCCTGTAATACTTCTATGAAAGCAGTTCAAGGGCTCTTTACAGATTTAAAACACAAAAATGAAGATATACTTAAATTTTTATTGTAAGATTTAAATAATACAGCTACTGTTTATCTTAAATGCTTGTAAAGAGTCACTTGTGTTGGTTGCATACTCTGTCTAGCTTTTCTCTGGTGGTTTGACTGGAGACTAATTCACTGTTTTCAAAACTATTTACTTACACAATGAATAAATGCTTGCATAATTGAATTATTTGTTCTCTGTTTTCGGAGTTGCATTTGATACTATTATTAGTTGTTCTAACTTTTTCTAGTATCAGTAAATTTAATAGTTAGTCGTATTTGTTAGCAATTTCAAATGCAGCTCCAACTAAATGTGCATAAACATTTATTCACAGATCGTAGTAAAAGTCACCAATAGCCTACATTAAATTTGATTGCAAAGCTAAAGTAAAAATAAATTTCAGTCTATGTAAATCAGGACCAGTCAACTGACTTTGTGGAAAATTAAAAGTAATATCAATTATAATGATTACTTTCTTGTTGTTTTTTATTAGCTTTGCTCTCAAATTGTGTGTTTGTTATTTGTCCTTTTTCTATGATCTGTGCATTTATATAACTGTTCTATGTGTACCAGACCAATGAGGTTAGATATGCTGCACGAGTATCTCCTCCTTCCTGACTGCTATGGCACGTTTCTGCACAATGGTTTCCGTTTAGAGTAATATGGTCAATATAGATTCTCATATAATCTATGTAGTTGTATATTTAGGGTCTTTAAACAAATCTAGTGTCGTTTTAGAGATAATCTAGGGATATTAAGCACGTTCTAATTTTACAGCCAAAAAAAATATTAAAACAGTCAGTTAATACGTCTCGTCAAATGTTATGCAAATGATTAATTCTAATTTAATGAGTCCCGTTAAACATTTTTGATACCAAAATTTTAATTTGAACGCTCAACTTGTTTAGAAGTGTTCATATCAAAACAAAATTAAATTTCAAGCTGTCATTGCCATATTGCAAACTCTCTAATGAAATTTTCTCGCTGTTGCCGCCACAAACGTTCAATATTCCCTGCTGAAAATTATTATCAGGCTATTAACATTACATGTCCCACTTCTCTATTCAATATGTTTGGTGGTTAATCAAAGGCGGAAATACATATTCTATCGAACTAGCTATCTAATTTAGGTTCATTGAATACGTTTTGATTAAAATCACTACTAAATATTAACCCATGGAATAGATTAGCTAAACGATACTCCTAAACCTAAACAAAAATAATTTTAATATTAATATAATATGTTCATTGCACCCTAAATACAAATTCTATGGTAGGTTATGGTATATAAAAACGTTTTTAATAACAACTGATAATCACGATCTGTTTTAGATATGCATGAAATTATGAAGATGACAAATTGAAAAATCGGTTAAGTAGCTTATCAAATCAATCTATTATACTAAGGCTTCAATACAAGATTTGATCCACTCAGTTTTCTACATATTCATATCATTTGTATAGACGTGTACGAGTTAGGTCTAATCTTAGCTGGGGCGGGCGATCTGCCTATTTGAAATGCATAGAATTCCATTCACTTCAACATAATCCTTTGTGGTAACAACGTGTCTATCATACCCGCCTATAATATTTGGGGTCGGTAATGGATACTTAGATTGTAAATCTTTAAACATGCTTTACCTATTTCTGTCATTTATGCTATAGCATTAGTAAATGTTTACTGTATGCTAGGTTAAAAGGTAGTTGCGGCAGATATACTCGTACATTTTCCAAGTGTTGCAATCTTTAGGAACACAAAACGTTGGTAAGGTAATCTTCTGATAATAATTGCTATTATCGTCTGTTACATTTGTAAGAAATAAAACTGTAACAAGGGACTATTAATGTAAGATAGTGTTGGATGTTACTTAGTTTGTTTATTAGTATATTTATTAGTGGTTTTATATTTGTTAGTAATTTGGGGATATTGGATATTAACAATAATAAAACATGCAGTTTATAAAAGCATTAGTAAGTATCCATCCCATTGCTATTTCCGAAGGCTCAGGAGAGCCTGGTTAAGTTTGAATGGCAATCATCTTTTCAACCGAAACCCAAATCATTTAAAAACAAATTCTGAGCGGCAAAATTAGGTTTCACGTTGTTTTCGGCGTCAGCACATCTCACACAGGTTTTACTTAGCAAACTCTTATTGTATTGGAAATGTGATGTCAGGTGGACTACATATTATTGTTTTAGTTTAAAATTCTTTGAAAAGTCACTATTGTCTTTTTCGAAATAGGTATATCAGGTACTACTTTACGAGTTAAATGTTCCCTGTCCTGCCTTAACGCTAGATGGTTCTTGCATAATATGTTACTCAGAGCCAATCTCCATCAATCAGAATTGCAAATTAGTCTAATAAGCTGTCTACGCTATTGTGTTTGGTGAAATGATATGTAACTGTACAATGCTAGATAGCCACTCGAATAGAGATTCGATTACCATCATCATTGCAATACATTTCAGTCCCACTGCTGGGCTTTTTTTTTCTTTAACAGCGTGTTAATAACTTAGGCCGTTGTCTACCGTCCTTACTGAGAAAGATTTTTACAATCTTTATGTTTTTTTTTTAACTTCTTCGGCATATTGCCATTTTAAAATGCTTTTAAAAACTTTTAAAATGCATATTATCAAACGAGTGAGTCTAAAACCTACTTCATTCACTGATTCAATTCAATGGTATTTATGATATGATATATGATAGAACTCATTGTGAGATGAGATGGCTCAACCGATACATCTTAGTCTTGTTTTATAAGTAGTAGTTAGGTAGTAAAACGGTGGATGTATCGAGTTTTAAAATTTAAAAGTTATGATTACACAAACAAAATTTATGATCATTAGTTATTCCAGTACTTAAAATATATAAATTTATTTTAATTTCGTGTCAATTATTTGATCAATTTATTTGATCATCTTAAGTATTAGTATACGTATTATATGTACATACGTATAGTTTTAACAGTTCACAATTGCAAAAAGTATTTTTAACTTAATGCCAATTTCGACAAAAGTCTCCAACTTCATCGGTTCCAAAAATATATTTGTTCTATTTCCTAAAGTTTTTTGGCAAATGTCGATAACCAACTAACCGGTATGAGGATTTGGTTTATTATTGCTATAGCTCAATTCAATAGCATTCAGTTTTTAGTTTATAGTTCTGATAGTGCAGTTCCTTATATATTTCATCAATCCAATGAGTTATTTTTCTTTCAAATAGCTATTTTCATTCCAGTATTAATCTGCGATTTAAAGATTTTCTATTTTTATTTGAGTTCACTTCACGTACAAAATTTATGTTGGGACAGGAAGGAAAGATGTGAACCCATCAAATATTCCGAGCAAAATTTTTCGCTCTTACGGAAAATCCATATCACTCATTCCTGATTTTAAAACTTTATGCGATGGCTCAAGTGCTAAAATAGCACTTTCAGAAACTGCTTCCTCATTTAAAGACTTTAAGATCGGCGTTAAATTTTACGGCTATCTCGAGTTGTAAACTGTTAGGTTTATTGTATGACTTTATTCGACCATTCAGCAGATTTTTAGCGTATAAGGTTTAATCTTCATGTCTCTGTTGAATCAATAATAACAAACATTGACAACTAATTTGTATACAAAATATGTAAACGTAAAGATTCCATGGCAATATCGAAATAGTTATATTTGTAAACAGAGTATGTAGATCGGACGATAAAAAATTATATAGGAAAGGTAAAATAATAATAAATAAAAATGTTTAGTGATTTAAAAATTAGGGTTAGGATTAGTTAGGGTAGGATTCGTTTTATAGGCTTAGCGTAGCGAGATATATTTCTAGCGACTTTTCGTGTGGCTTTATAAGTATCCAAAGCTAATTCTAACATAGAAGTAACTTACAAGGTATACCTCTTATATATGATATGACCATATTACTTCTAAATATCTGAACAGCATGTCAATCTTCTTGGTCGTTGATACGATGCTGTGTGTGCTTGGTGTATAGGAACGAATGTTTCTTCTTGCAGGCCCGGAGCGCTAGCACCAGTAGCTTTAGGAGTGTAAGTCAGGTAATGAAGTCAGTATTGACGCTTTATCACGCCTGAACATCATCGATCGTTTGATTTGGTTGGTTGTTTTGGTCGGTAATGATTTTTGGGTCTTTGAAATTTGATTTAAGATATATATTATTTACAAAAGTGGTTCTATACCTTTCATTAAAAGTTTGAACATCTAGGACCATTTTATGTTTGAAGTGAGCAAGTTTGTGAGTAACAAGTTGAGATTTCTAAAGACAATGTTAATTTAAAGTATGATGACCAAAAATCGTTGCCAAATTTTGTCACGAGTCATTTGCGTTTTAATGTAGTTTGTTTTAGCGTAGATGCATCATTATCACCTGCTGTAGAGACAGTCAAGCAAGAGACGAAGGTAAGCAACAAGAGAAAAGTACTGCTAAAACATGGAGATATTGCTACAAACAGAAACACTTTTCAGAGACACAAGAAATTTTATGAAATGTGTGACAATTTCTATGCTATAAACCATCTTTCAGACTACAAGTTTTCTATTTTCAGAGAATTTATGAGACTGCCTGTAATGGTATACAATCTATTTATATATATTTAAAATCGACAAATTTGACTTGCATTCCTAAGACTTAAGCCATCGGGTAATTAATTATATTATATAAAGCAATTATAGGAATTTTCAATTCGATTTCGATATATTTCGATTGGAGAGGTGTAGTATTTAAACGAGATCGAAATTCTATTTCTCGAAGATAGCAAATGCATCTGTAATCGCCATTTGCACTGTGTTCAATCGTGTTCAATCATGTTTGGGGTTAATTTAAATTCCATAGTAACTGATCTTCAGTTGCTATCAAGTATCAAGTAAGCCAGAGGGGCTTACGTATTTCTTTCTTATGTGCTTAAAAAAATCAATACAAGACTTACACAAAGTGAGTATCAAAATGAATATAGGACAAGCGATAGGCTGTTGTCTTAATAACAATTGGAATTTCTAGCATTGTAAGTTCTAGTATTGAGTTTGACCTACATGTACCTTTGTTTCTGTTGACCAATGAGATGCGAACAATTGAGAATGGACTGGCTCATGCAAATGGACTCAAGCCACGCCAGTTGCTTATATATTTTGCTATTTTAGTATTTGTTGTTATAGCGGCTAAAAGGTGATTTTTACCAGGTTACCGCTACTCCCATAAACCCCTGTTATTATCGTGTTTCGGTTCCGAGAGGCGAACCCAATTATTGTGTTTTGGTTTCGAGAGGCGTGGATTCCGGTTACACTTATACACGTGGCAAATATCTTAGTCTTCAGGGGTAGCACTGTATACAGAACAATCCTACCTAAGTTTGATCACAGGATCAAATTTAGGTATGATTTAATTGTTGGGGATGATTACCGATGTCCATGGGCGGCAGTGATCACTTAAAATCAGATGGACTGCATGCTCGTTTGCTACCTTTATACGATAAAAAATGCTAGATGGAGGATTATAACGGTCGCCGTATCACCACCCTGATAGACCTACCGGATTCGTATGGAAAAAAAGCATTTATGGAAAGAAACTATTACAAATGAATGGAAATGGGTAAATATTTAACTATCCCACACCCGTTTCCGCCGTGCCGAGGTTATTTATAGGCAATTTGCATTTATGTCGGAAAGGTGTGGTTGCCGGTCAAACTTGTCTACTGTACTGTAATAAAAGTAATGCATTCACTACTTATGCTAACGAATGTAGTCCATTTCATTATAAGATAACTTTTTCCTGTAAAATATACCACCGCCACCCTCATAATATTCCGTGAAGCAATTTATTGTGCTTCGGTTTTTAGAAGCATGGTTGCTGGCTGTACTTATATATTATTACTGATTTCCAGAGGTGACAGTGAAAACCATCAGGTGGACTACATGCTCGTTTGCTACTTTTTTACGATGAAAAAAAAATGGATTCAACCCTAAATACAATTGAAGTCTACTCGTCACTATTGAACCTCATTATTGTTCCACTATTGAGCACGGGGATAACCTTCACAAAAAAGGATATTTACGTCTTCTTTTGAAGCCTTTTGAAGTCTACTGTGAATTCGAAAATGTTGAAATTTATTCCATCATTGGCAATCACCCCAAATTAAATCGTACCTGAGATTGACTACAGATGCGTTGTTACCCTTGAGAACTAAGATGTTCGCCTTATTCGTAAGTATAGCCGGCAACCACGCCTCTCCAAAACGAATCACTAAAAATTGCTTCAAGGAGGATTATGAGGATAAGATTTAAGATTTTTCATTCACTGATATATAAATTTACAGTTTGCCAAATAAAATAACTAATTAATATAGTAAGAACAGGTGATTTCAAATACTAAATCATTTATCCTTTAGTTATACCCGTAACTTTTATAATATCTACCATTGCCTAACATTTAGTTAAATAAACGATCATATCAGATTACATTTAAAACAGGCAGGATTGATCGCGAAGCTTCTGGAGGAAAGTTTATGTAAATACTGTCCTGTGCCCCGGTGACCTACATCTGTACCAATCTCGCCTCGCCCGGAGTGTGAAATTCCAGCATTGCGTGGGAAATACACTTGCGACTATTCGACTTTTACTTTTTGACTTTTATTAAGGTTCCTCACCCAAAGGACGTTGGAAGTGATTTGATGATACATTAAAAGAAAACAAATGCTGCTTCATACAAATAGTCCAGAAACCTTCAATATGTTGTTGCAACAATAAGTTATCGCTTATAGAAATCTGTTAATTGACTACTTATAAATCCGTTATTAAGCCTATTAGTAGTATAGATGACTTACTCAGACTTATTGTCCATAATATATGTATTGTTTTAAGGAATTATTTTGAACATAGGTTCTTTTGAACCACAAACCTCATATTTTAAAACGGTTCAACAACATTTATGTTACAAGAAAAGTTATTAATTATTATGTTAAAAATATACTTCGGTACTATCCTACATGGCCGAATTCGGAGGTCTGATGATGAAACTATACATAAACTAATAAAAGAACAGCGTGAAATATAGCACTATATCATTTTCTGTTATTATTTACGTTAGCCGTATATTTACTGACATTGAAAATAATAATAATTATTTTAATTATAAGATAAGGCAGTAGAAAATCTTTATTTTTTTATATAAAATGATTTAGCATATGTAATATCAAATGTAAATTCACTTTATTTACACCTATACCTTGTCTAATTCAATCGATAATATAAAATACTACACACAACAAATAAAAACAAACAAGGTATTGTTTTATTTAATAAGTTTCAAATATATTTTAGGTAGTCTACTGATCTGGTTTTTATTTACGATAAGATAAAAACTTATGCCATATTATGACGTGGTATTATTATTACTGTTTGATTTACGACGATTTTGTGCTAGTAAAAAATCGCAACAGAATCGTATTAAAGTCGCAAGCTTGTTCCGTATTAAAGTTGTAACCGATTCTCTGTTCTAAATAAGGCTCTCTCATTAACTACTCGGTGTTACCATTTCCTTATCTTTCCTCATTTTAGGATATTTATTTCTTTGAAATACGCCATCATTTTGTTTCCTTCTTCATGGTATTTTTTTCAAGGCAAATTGATTAGTTTGTAATGATAGGTCTCGGAAAGAGCATTAACGTAACGTTAAATGTCTGACACGGTTTGCGAAAAAGCCGTGAAAATAAATGTTGTTTCTTTGACGTCCCTTCATGGCACTGGGGATTCTAAAGAGGTATTACATTATTATTTATCATTACCGTATGATTCACGTTGATATTGGTTTAGGGAAACGTTGCAACAAAGTCGTCACTAAGTCGCAAGTTTATTACACCGATTCCCTGACTATTCTAAACGAGGCTCTCTCATTAACTATTCCCCTCGGTGTCACCATTTCCTTATCGTTCCACATTTTAGGATATTTATTTCTTTGAAATACGCCATCATTTTGTTTCCTTCTTCATGATATTTTTTGAGGCAAATTGATTAGTTCGTATTGATTGATTAGGTCTCGGGAAGAGCATTAACGTAACGTGAAATGTCTGACACGGTTTACAAAAAGGCCGTATAAATAAATTTTGTTTCTTTGGTGTATTTTTTTGTAGAAAACTAATCTATGGTAATCGTCTATAGGTCCTCGGCTCTATGCATGCATATCATATCTTTTCTGGCGTTTTATGCGACACATATTATAATGACACTGGAAATTCTAGTGTGGTATTGTGAACAAATAAAGTGTTGTTTTATTTATGGAACTGCTGTGCAAAATGTCAGGCTTCTAAGCCACTAAGTCAGTCAGTATTAGCGTTTTACTAAGTAGATGGGCGCTGCTTGGAGCTGGATTTTTTTTTTGTTTGATTTTATTCTTATTATTCGATATTCTTACCAACATTCTTGATATATACTAACTAAAATTAGGCCATTAATCTTATTCGAAGCTGGTCACCAATGCATTGATACTTTTAAAGACTGAAAAGAGCCCAGTATAAGTGTTATCAGCAAGACCTTTCCTGACGAAACACAAATTGTTTGGCAGCAACTATAAAGTGGCGGAAATGGTTGAGACAGGCAAACATGTATATGAAGGGTACCCATTCTATCGCTTCATTTTTTAGGTGAAAACTTCTATAGCAAGGATATAATGGAATCGCGTCAGGGCCATATTTACGCTTAAGGTAAATAGGAAATATATAGTCAATCATTACTTAACGAGTAAACTCAAATCGTGTGTTAATTATTACGTTGTTTTGTTCCCGCGCAATGCTTACAAGAACCGATTGAACGCGCTCAGCGACAAAGCTGCATCCCGAACGTCACCCTTCGCGCTCGATCGTGACAGCGAGTCCCGCATCAATACAGTGTATCATACATTTCAGAACGCAGCAATAGTCACTGATAAATAAATCGTTATATGGCGTCAAGCATTATGCAATAAACAACATTGTTAACAGGTGTTGACCACTTTACCATATTGTTATTTGAGAAATAGGGAAAGTGGTTGTTTTTAGTTATAAGTTTTCCCTTTTATCGGCAGTCCCTATGACTGGCAATTAATTTTCACAAAGCCACGGAAGTAGCAAAAGATAGCAACATTGCTTTAAACAATAGGCGATCACCTCAGACCTTAGAATTGGAAATGCATCAGTGATAAACCTCAAGTAGGACTACAATCCAATGTCGGGTTGATTATCGGGTGCTACGTGTTGCTAGTTGGTAGGAATTGTACAGTTCAACCTTTTTTTATTTTTTATTGTCATAAGGTAGCAAACGAGCATGCGTACCGAGTACGATTACAACTTACCCTTGAGAACTAAGACATTCGCCTGCATTTAACTATAGCCGACAACTACGCCTCTCCAAACCGAAACACAATAAATTACTTCGCTTGGTTGCTGGCTATACTCACATACGAAGCAAACATCTTAGTCCTCAGGTATTTACAACAACTTACTGGACTCGTGGCAGTCTTCAACAATTTAGTTTGCACGCTCCTTTTATCTCGTACGTGCAAGATATGGAATGAGCGGTCTCCCGAGGTATTCTCGGTCTCTATGACATGGGGTTCTTCAAAAAAGGCGCGAAAGGAACTATCCTCCAAAACGGCGGTGCATTGGCGGTCCCTCTGGTGCTGCGAATGTCCAAAGGCGATTAAAAAAAATATCGCTAGATCAAAAAAAATAGCTATCGCAAGGCATCTGAGCTTAACTCTAAAACCTACTTGGATTTGATGTCAAATGTCCATGGGTGACAGTTCTCATTTACCATCAGGTGTCACTGGACGCCCCTAGTCACCTTCATACAATACTCTTTATTGTAAATGCAATCCATCTGATGGTAAGTAACAAATATGAATATATAAATGAGACTAGCACTAAATATATAAATGAGATACGACTATAAATTAAGTAAGTGATTTAAATGTTAGATCAGTACAACTTTGAAACATTTGCCGCAGGGAAATCCAGATTATCTTAACTTTGCAAGTGGAGAAAAAAATAAGACTTCGTTATAAATTAAGTTATGTAAGTTACACATCTAGAAACAGACTGTTAAACAACTTAGTTAAAATTAGTTTCGCCTGTTGTCATAGTTGGAACTGTAATACTTAAATTTATTATTAGTATGCCCGTAATAAGTTGTTTTAAAAATAAAATAATTTTGCCAGGTAGTAGAACTCATGTGGTTTGACCGGGGAGTTACCAGCGCCCCCGTCATAGTCCTCCGTGAAGCAATTTAGTAGTAGCAACCCATCTGTGGTCAACCTCAAGCACGATTTATTCGAACTCGGGGATGATCACTAATGTCCATGGGCGGCAGTGACCACTTACCATCAGGTGGACTGCATGCTAGTTTAATACCTTAAGACAATAAAAAAATATATATAAGATATAATAATATCTTGGGTATGCATGAAATGGGACACATAGTAGAGAATCTATACATATAATAAAGCTAAAGAGGGTCAAAAGTCTGTACATGGAAGATATTCAAAAGAAAGTTGGCTGGGGATACTTAGGATCGATAACAAAACACGTTCCAACAGTTTTTAGAATTTTTGTCTGTTTATCTGT
>DWNR01002843.1:0-12468 GCA_018250455.1 Polygonus leo
TATGCGTGGTCATACATAAAAAAAAACATATACACGTCGACTTGAGAACCTCCTTTTTCTTTGAAGTCGGTTAAAAAAATATATACACGTCGACTTGAGAACCTCCTTTTTCTTTGAAGTCGGTTAAAAAGTCAACAGTAATGTTCGTCTACTTTCGACGTACTTATTCCATAGTAATTGCAGATCATCGATCCTTTGTCCGCTATCTAGACTCTATCTTAATTATGAGAATAAGTTACGGAATTTAAACTGTAACACATTGATGCTCATGCATTATTTTCAACACAAGTACTAACAAACGATGAATACTTAATGGTTCGTCCACAAAAGGACAGTATACTTATACATTGTTTAGCAGTGTCAAGTTTTACGATGCTCTTAAATATCTTCATTGTCACAATTATGCATAGACTCGCCGGTCGCGTCGAGTGCCAGTGCATCTCAATGTGTTTACGACTATTCAATAACAACACAAATAATACAAAGGAATAGGTACTCGTGCGCATTCAGTTATTATATTCAAACGCACTTCTCTGTACTTCAGAACAACTTACCATAAAAGCTTTTTGATTGCGAATCAAGTATGTTTATAACTGTTACTCGCTAACATTGTGATTCCTGTACATGGAAATGTGTCTACCAGGATGAGAATAAATAAATATAAAATAAACGCTTTCTTAACTTGTAGGTTTGTAACAGAGCAATAACATGAAAGCAACATTGCATGGAATGTGTGTTGTTAGTCGTGTTGTGCTATACACATATAGTTATTACATACGAACGAGTATACTGACTCTAAAATATTAAACGTTTTTAAAAAGGATTTTTGTAGTTGACTGTACTAAGTTACCTCACATTTTTATGGTCGTGCGAGTTGACGACAGAAATATTAGGTAAATTCGAAAGGTGCCAAGTCGCCCGATCGGGCGAGATTTTTTCGTGCGAGATGACGAATAACTCCAGATTTCTTATCATTTAAGTATCCTTATAGGAGACGTAGTAATTGTACTTTGAACCTAGATGACACATCATATTTTTTATTGAAAAAATATTGAGAATAGAAGCAGTAGACGAGCAAGCACTTTACGTTTTGGTAGTGGCACTGCACGTCTATAGACATCTGCAACCAATCTCAGACAGGATTTAAGTCCTATTTGACACTTCAAAAGTTCAATCAACCACAGACTCGTTGCTAGTTCTGTGGAGAAGAGGGCCAATTTTCCTACCGAAACCTATGTTGCTTATTAACAACTGCTACACTCAAAAATGCATGCGGTGGTGGTATGCCTCAGGCGAACGTATACAATGTATATCAATGTATGTCATCACTGTCCCACGGTTCGCTGACAGACTGCGTACAACAACGCATTATTTTGGTTAGATGCATACCAACGTATCGGTCAGTTGGGAGTGTACAGGTGGTCTGATCACGGCGGTGGGTCCTTGTCTCGGTGTGCGAGCGCTCGCGCCCTCGTATTCATTAGCCCCTGATTGATTCATCGTCCATTCGCACTAATTTATGGAGTTTGCGCTTCGCTTTGTCGCAGTCGTAATGCCGCTCGAGGATCCGCTCACGTCAAACAATGGACCGGGTTTTGTCTCCAGCTTTGTTATGGTGATCTATAGACATCGTTTGCAGTAAAAAATCGAAATGCCATCGAATGAGAATGTTTTCTGTGCGTTGATAGCATTTGACGGAATAATGTGATCCTAAATAATTCAGTTCATGGATCAGTGGAATCAATTGATTATAATAAATAAGTAAAGAATAATAAGAAGTTTAAATGTCTCCGAATTGTGGCTACTATAGTGGTATGATTTTGTTGAAGTAGAAGTAGAGTGTAAGCGAACTGTAAGCGAAGTTGGATTCTGATATTTTACCGACTATAAAAATAAGGAAGTTTCCAATTCATCTTTAGACTTACACCAGGGAACTCCTTAAAATTAAATGGAAATGAGCAATGATTGAGTTATCATTGCAGGATTACATAATTCGAAAAGAAGGTAATTCACAAAAGACATACCGGACATTTGTTTATTTTAAGCGCTTGTTGTCGTTCATCTTCCGTTTCAAGGTTCAACTGTCGTTTTTTCCTTAATAGGTCTAGTATCTCGCAAATTGTGAAAAAATACTTATAAAAAGTGACCTCAAAAAATATGTAAATTACCTAACCTAAAAAGGTAAATTAAAAAGTGAAAAATAAATATTTCACAGTTTATTATTTACCTTGGCTTTCAATTGCGTCGTAAAAGTCAATTGCGTTGTTCTCATTAAACTTAGTTTCCTTATTGTTAATTTTACAATTTCCAGAGTGCGTAATAAACGGGCAACGAGTTGGTGAAGGGCGCGACGTGCGTATCCCGGAGGAGCCGTGTCTGTCGTGTCGTTGTGTCCATGGTGCGCTCTCGTGTGCGAAGCGCGCCTGCCCCGTGCTGCCATGTGTCGCCAGTCAGCAGGACACCCCTCCAGGGGAGTGTTGCCCTCGGTGCTTGCATCCTACTGCGGATAAGATTTTGCCTAGTACGTACTCACAGAAGAGATTTCCTTGGATAGTTATAATCATAGTTATAGTATAAAACGTAGCTTACAAGCATGTTGTCCACTTGACAGTAAGTAGTTAAAGCAGGCCATTACTAATCATAATCCCCGGGGGCATTAGTAATCCCCAAGTACGACTGAATCATGGTGGTCATCACATGGTGGTTGTCTACAAATGCAAATACAAATGCAAAGAGTAGCAATTACTCTTGAGAGCCAAGATGTTTGCCCCATGTGAGTATAGCCGGCAACCACACCTTTGCAAAACCAAAATACAAGGATCGTCGTAACGTTACTATAACATTGTGCTCTAACTATATGTAATTGATTAAACTAAAAGACAAACCAAATATTAACATTAACTATTTTTGTTCAGTTTCAGGAAATTCGTTACCGAAGCCCTGTATATTTGGCAAAGAGTACCACGCGCACCAAAGCCCGTTCCGGGTGGACCCATGCACGGACTGCACGTGTCTAAACGGGACGGCGGTGTGCACTCGACACACGTGCCCCGTGCTCACATGCGGGGCGCGCGCGCTGCCGCCCGCCCCCGGCAAGTGTTGTCCTGAGTGTCCACAAGTGGAAGAAGCTAAGTCTGCTTGTGTCGTCGCGGGGAAAACGTACCAGGTAATAAGCTGAGTATTACTAAGATAATAAATTCATTACTGAAACCATGCACGAACTCCGCGTGTCTGAATGGAACGGCAGAGTACTCGCGGCACACGTGCCCCATGCTTAAGCACGCCCCACAAGGCGTGCGTGTTGCCGCCCGTTCCGGCTAAGCGTTGGCCTGTGGAAGAACCTAAGTCGGTTTGTGTCGTTGCCAGGAAGACGTACCAGATAATAATATGAACTGAGATATACTAAGATAATAAATTCGTTACTGATATCGTACATATTTGGCAGGTAATGTGATAAACTGAGTGTAACTTAATTACACATTGTGACACACGGATCGACTTTGTATCACATTTTAATAGTAGGCTCCTCTTGGCACCTCTTGGTATGAAACCAATAATAATATCAAGTAGTTGAATTACCAATCGTATTTGCATTAACAATCGTAAACTCGACTAAATTGACCTATTTGTTATTTTACAGGATGGTGACACGTGGCAATTAGATGCGTGCAAATCTTGTGAATGTCATGGAGGACAGCCCCGATGTGCGATGGAGAGGTGTCCTCCGTTATCCTGTCCACCGGATCAAACACTTCGATTATTACCGGGTCAATGCTGCCCCAAATGCATAGATGTCGACGGAATCTGCACGGTCTTCGGAGATCCTCACTATAAAACTTTTGATGGAAAATTTTATAGCTTTCAAGGGTCATGCAAGTACCAATTAGTGTCAGATTGCAAGAATCATACGTTCTCGATTAGAATATCGAATGATGCTAGAAATACTTCACATTCCTCGTGGACACGAACTGCCACGCTACGGATCGGATCCACGAAAATTAACATGGGAAAGAGAATGAGAATAAAAATTAACGGTCAAAGAATAACATTACCTCATACTATAAATGGAGTCGCCGATATTAGTCGGAGCAATGGATCTGTTATATTGAAAGCGAAAATAGGGGTCCAGATGGTGTGGGACGGCGACGGATTCTTAGAAGTGACTGTTTCGAGTTCATACAAGGGCAAATTATGTGGTCTGTGCGGTAACTTTAATGCTATCGCTCGAGATGACATGAGGACTCGTGACGGAAGACTGTTAAACGATACTTGGAGGTTTGGTTCGTCATGGCGCGTCGGTGGACGTCGAGCTTGCACGCGTCGCCAGGAGCGGCCCGGCACGAACACTCGCTGCAGGCAATCGAAGCTAAAAAAAGCACGCCGAGTGTGCAGTGCGTTTGATCGCCACGACGCATTCGCTAAATGTGGAGCGAAGTTGAACCCGCAAAACTACAGGGACGCTTGTCTTCTCGACGCGTGTAGTTGTGCAGGAACGCGATGCCATTGTGCGGCTTACAGAGCCTATGCCCGCGAATGTTCACGTCTCGGAGTGGAGCCATATGATTGGGCTCGAGCGGCCTGGTGCGAGGGGCCTCCACCCCCGTGGCTGAAATCTGGTCGCAAGGACTTTGCGCGATCGTCCAAACCTAAAGGAAACGATTTCTTACCAATCAGTTCGATACCCAAGCCAACCAACACGCGGCCCCGGCCTCCACCACCTAATTTGCAATAGTGTGTTAACGGCTATATTTCTACTAGTCAAACTGCCAGTGTGGCGAAATGAGGTGAATATAAAATTAACTATTTCTAGTCTACATTTATATATTAAATTATGCAGTTTATTTATAGATACACATTTAAATATCTATTCTGTCGAGTTCTATCTTTGTAACTAATTTATAAATAGTCCATTTTATTTAATGGCTTGCCATATTCATATATGGACGAATAAAATGACTAGTTATGGTAATATTAATTACATGCTGCTGTGCAATTAGCATCAATGTAAAATCTTAGGAACATGTAGTTACTGTAAGTATAACGCAATAGTTATAACTTTTTACAAACTTCATGTTTTTTGGCACATGTTATAATCTAGATCATTTCGATATTTCAGAGTATTATGGAGATGATTGAAAATGGACCGCTTGGATTTGCCTCAAAGGCGCAACCATTTTACAAGGAACGAAGATCTATTTACTTAAACAGTATTCATAAAACTACTTATAGTTAGACAAGTACTGCATAATAATATAATACGTATATATTGATAGGACCGTGTATAGTTCACTATTACCTCGCGAATTCGACCAGCATGATTCCATTTCATTTCATGTAGTGCCTATGTATGTTGATATGTGCATGAATGTATGATTTTATAAATATGACATCTTATTATATCCTTACGATAATATTGATTTATTAATATGTGACGAATAAATTTAGTATGTTCTTTTATTTTAAAGTTTATTACACTATTATTTATTACACTGTGAGCCGAATCATATGACTACTTAGCCAAGTTGATTATTTTTTACTTTTTGTAACATATTTATCATTGTATGTATATCTTTGTACAGTTAATTAATATATTTTACTTGGTTCCTGGTTGCAAAAATTAGGTAAGTGACAACTGAATACGCATGTCGTTTCATAATATATGTGCTAGTTTATACATTTTACAATTATTTGCATTGTAACTCTAAACGTTTTAACAAAATGTGATAATGATTAGCTTTGAATATGACTTCTGACAAGAGAAGGACGTTTGGAAAAACATAGTTCAAATTGAGATCTCATCCGTAGGTAGTTGTTTACGAAATCTTAGATAAATTTAGCTATCCGAAGCCAAGAAGCTAATACGATTGTGAAAAGTGTATGTACTAGAATAAGAAGCTATAGAAATGTGGTTTCTTTTTAACTATAGATTTGTAGGACTCGATGTCCACAAACTTGAAACAAACTTTAATGTACATAACATGGAAATTAAACCGACTGCTTACGTCAGGTATTTCGTAGTTAGCCTTATCATTTTAATTGTAGACTCATTTTAAAGTTTAGTTGTTAAATGCGTTACCAATGAATTTTACTATTGACTTTAAATTAATAAATAACACTAAAACGTGAGTGTGATGGCTTGCGATGTATTATTTATTGCATTTGTGTGTCACGGATTGTGTCAGTTCATAATGATTGTTAGTGTGCCATCAAAAACGACGGAACAATTACGTTGTGATAGTTACTGGAACTTCTCTTTCTCTGCTTTTATATGTCCCTATTGCTACGAATCTGTTAGAATCTAACCTTGTTCCAGTCTCGGTATAATCATGTTTCATTCTTAAGGTTTCCAGAAATCCAGGAACTCAAACTATGTACACAAGTTACTTAGGGCTCCGCAACTTGGTCAGTTAGGCTGAGACATCTCACAATCACTATTACTAAAAGGTTATACTAAAAAGTTGAGGTATGCGGAAGCCCTTCGCCATACGTTTTTAATGTAATAATTTTGATACCTCGTGAAGTTTAATGAGACATACTAACAATAAAGAAAATTCAACATTATTTAAAAAAACCATCTATGTTTAATCTAGTCCATGGTTGAAACATTATTTATGTCGTTCGATTACCACGAGGTATGAAGATTGTAATATAGACACTTGAACTGTTTGTATCAAATGAGCATCCATGGTGATCGCCACAACCCAGAATATCTTGAAATAATGAGGCTGGTTCAAATTGAATAAGTTTGGGTTAACTTGCAATAAGTTGCACTCGTAACTTATACTTACGTCAGGTACCTATTTTTATGTGTTAGTATCTAGTAACCAAAAGCTAGTCCTATAGACACTGGATAAAATGTGAATTGAGGAACGTACTTTATTTTAACTTGGTATTTATATACATATTATGCATTCGTTTTAAAATTTAAATATTCCTATAAATTAATCAAAGTCAGGCTAACCAGTTTCCTACGTTAAAAGAAAATGTACACTAAATAATATTGATTTGTGAATTTTTCATGTTTTAATTGTAAATTCATTCATTTGTAGTGAGTGAATAATAATTGTGGTTAGCTCTGACGTCTGCGATTTAGATGCCGTCGCATTAAAGCTGATTTTGAAGTTTTGTAGAAACATCTTTAAGTCAGAGATAACATTAATGTATGTCATTATTTACATTCATTTTCTTCAAAATCGGCTTATCGATAAATAGGCATTTTTGGCATGATATACTGGTGCCATAAAGTAATTACTTTATATTTGACTATTTTGTTTATACAAAAGTACTATGTATATTGAATGTGAGTTAATATCTCATTACTTTTCATCGAACGTTACATTTTAACTAGTAAAATAGCCATAACATGTTTATATTCATGATTATCTGAATACATACCGTTAGTTTTCATTCCAATTATATTTTTTAATTACGTTTATTTTTAAGTTGAGTCTACGTTTTAAGTAGACTTTTAAGTTATTTGAGAGATTAATTTGATATAATGAAATAATTGTAAATACAAATTATTCGTCGCCATATTACTTTGTATAATATAAATATAACTATAAAGTTTTCTAATTTGTAATTCATAGATAGTTGTAACCTATAACGCTGAACAAACTTTCCTTCCAAACGATAAAATGCTAAATTAAGCATAACTGTATACGTCTTTATTTATTGCACTTGCTTTAAGTCTGGAAGGATTTTGTTGCACAATTAAATTCATCCCATTTTTGCATCTGTACTTACGGGAAGTAGGTACTAAATAAAACGCAAGACAATAATGCGCCAATGTGAAAGCTATTTTAAATAATTTGTTATAACGTTTAAAAATAATTCAGCATTCCTAAGTGCTTTCGAAATCTTTGTTATTCTGAGGCATAAGAAAATATGTACGCAAATTGTATAACAACATGTGAAACTATTCAACGAACAAAGAATTACTCAGTAATAAATAAGTAATATTCATGTGTGTTTTTATTTTACAACTCACATGCGTCTGCGAAGACGCTTATAACAAATTTTATTCTGAACCATAGAATATGATTTTAAATAGACCCATTACTTGTAACTGGCTGGCAGCCAAAATTTCTGTATTTTATGCCATCAAAATTATCTAGGACAATTTGGCGCCCGGTTTAAAAACAGAGAATCTATTATTTTTATCTTTCACAGATCTTAGCACAAATCTTTAGATGTTTTTTAATGTAGTGTCACGACTAGGGTCCCGGGGGAAGGTTACAACAAACATTTAAAAATAGTTAAAGTTTATTTTTCTATTTAAAGATGTATCAAAGTATAATAAAAGATTTATTAATAAGTAAATATAAACATTACTCAGCCACACACATCAATTAAACATGAACAAAATATTATTTTGTACAATACATACATAATACTTTAAGTATACTGAATTTCGTATTTATGTTATCTTGTCCAATGTTCCCAGACTCGAAAAGTTGAAGTACCGAAATGTAGTAGAGATTGCTTAAATTAAAAATAAGTAGAAAATATTTTTATTCAGTAGTTTATTCTCCCGTCATCATCTCCATGAACTCTGAAACAATATTTATTATTATTAGTATAAAAAATTCTCTATCTACAAAAATACTTAAAACTATACGTCCTAATAAGACTTATCCGAAAAAATAAAATCAATTTTATAACACAATTTTTTTCTTTTAATACTTCTGTAAAAAAAATTACATATAATGTCCTCCGTAAGATTTGGATCTTGAAAAACATGAAATATTACTTTAGTCAACAATTATATATTTTTTTAATATGCGGAACAAAATTTTAAAATAATAATTCCCAAAGGCCCAAGCGAAACGCCTTGCTATATTTTTGAACAGTCTACTCTTGGAACAATAGTTATAGCAGTCCATTCAGATCTAGCGAGCACATTTGGAAATAAAAACAATTAAATGGTATTCGCTACATACCATCGAAGTCTACTGTGCCGCTGCCATCAGTATCGATCTCCTGGATAAGGCCGTCCAGCTCGTCCTCCGTCAGCTGCTCGTCCAATTCGCGGAGGATTTCGCGCAAGCTCGACGTGGGAATGTAACCGTTGCCTGGAAATACAAATCATAGTTTTAACATCAAATAAGTCCATTTTCCCTACCCTAAGTAAAGGGTCTTCAATATAAAACTATCGAGAATTTACAATGCATATGACACGTATAAGGGTGCTTTAGCGTCAAAAATAGACACTGCTAAAAATATTATACGCACGAACTCCTGCCTACAGGTAGTGTAATATTTTTATAAAATTTCATTTATAAAATGAAGATTCGTGCTTCCAAAATATCTAATATTATTACATTAGATGTTACACACCTTCCTTGTCATATAATCTAAATGCTTCCCTCAACTCTTTCTGCATTGCCTCGGCGTCTTCCTCAACGATGAACTTGGCAGCGAGAGTCACGAATTCACCGAATTCAAGACGGCCAGATTCTGAAATGTTGACAATTTATTAGATAAGCACCAACAATCCGATGTATCCCACGCCCCGTTAGCCAACATTAAATATTTATCGAGAGATATTTTGGGCCACTCAAGTAATTTAACACCTGACAAAACCCACGAGAGTTTGGTCGATCGAATTCGCATTGGAATTTGATTAATCATTCGGTACTACTTACTGTCGGCGTCTACTTCCTCGATGAGCTCTTCAAGGATCTTCTTGTTGAAGGGTTGTCCCATCATTCGTAAGATGTCCGCGACGAAGTCACATGGGATACTGCCCGAGCGGTTGTGGTCGAAGCCATCGAAAGCTTTGCGGAGGACTGTAACAAAATCACTTACTTAGTTTCTCGGATTAAGCAGTTACGTAACACCTGTCGGGGCTGGAGTCGCGGAGCGGCGACGTACCCTCAATGTTTAGCGTACTCATGACGCTCTACCGGATGAGCCTTCACAATTTCTCTTTTACAGGACTTTCTCTAAGGACGATACGTTAAAAGATGCAATTGCGGTGTTGCCCTGGCAATAAAAACACTTGCACTGATCGTTAGGCGAGCTACTGTGAGATTAGGACAGCAGTTCAATGCTCCGAGATGCAATGCGAATAAGTTGTGCAATACGTCTATTTTGGTGCAACGTCGCTGCACCGCCGGCGCCCTACGCGGTGCGTGGCGCAACACGCATATATGTTGACAATAAATTATAGCGGTAACATTAAAACTATTATTAAAAGTAATTTGAACTTGCTACTCATTTTGCCCGTTCCTAAGTTACTACGTAACCTTGATATAGTACAATTGTAATAAAATTGGGATTTATCCATATTGATAAAACAATTAACGCCACTGCTACAGACGGATCACGTTAATGCAATGAAATTCAATTACACTTCTTGAATTTCCTGAAGAACTCTCCAGCGTGTCATTTTCTTGCCGATATTTTCCATACCTGATATATGATAAAGTATTAATAAAAAAATAATTCATAGTGCGATGCATTCGTTATGGACTCTATAAATATGAAAGCCGAGAAATTGAATATTTCGATATTAATATTTTGATAAATGATTCTAATTTTTACAATCAACGCGTAAGTATAATAAAACATGTTTTAATGTCTAAATGATGACGACGACGAACCCCTAGGGACTATATTAGAATTTCGCAGTAACTAATTATTGGAAATGTTAGATTTAATAGAACTATACGATTTAGGTAAAATAAGTAAAATCATACGGTTACATCTAATATTTTTAAAACTCATTAATGCATCCAATTAAACAAACTAAATTGATAAACTACCACACGTGTACGCATGAAATTTAGCTTGTACATGAAAGATTTTACAGAACAGACGGTTTAGCAGACATATTTTACCTTGTCCCGTTTATGATATAGAGTAAATTAAAAGTGAACGTGAAATATGAGTTATCATAATCCATCCTATGAGGAGAATGAGACTACATGACAACTTATTATATACGTTGGCGACTGACAGCTGTAATAAAAATTCGTCGTAATTTGCTCTGTTTCATATAAGTTATATTTCGGAACGTGCGTCATTATTGTATATAAATATAAAGTGATATCAAATGTGGCTAGCAAAAATAAACTTCTTGGAAGTTTTAATGGTGTAGTTGAAAGACAAACCGGTGGACTCATTTCTCAAATTTTAAATGCTCTTTCTCCAGACTACGTTATTTCTCATAAACGTATATTTTAATGGTTTGAGTAGATAATTTATCAGAAGGGTCAGGAGTAAAAATAGATTGAAATGTAATAAAAACATTTTTATGTCAACACAATATTGTATAGTTTAGTATTAAATGTATATTTTGTAGACTCCATAGTGCTGTTAAATTCATTGATATAACAAACCCAAATATTTAGTCAAAATTTCAATCATTATTTATTTGCTCACCCCGTTAAAGATCTCTCAAAAACTCTTCCTGACAAATTAACATCTGTGCAAAAACATGATCACTACACTTGGCGTTGCATTTAATGAAAGGGTATCCCCTTTCATTTAAATTAAATCAAATAATGAAAATAAAGTAATAGAATATATTTACAGATACCGAGGATTGAGCCTTGGACTAGTTTCTTTTACTCCACTTTATTTTTCTAAGATCATATGATAAAGCAAGTTGTTGGCTTGAAATCTTTGCTTAGCAGAGCGCAGCTGTCTTGCTATATTTTGCCAACAAAATGCTAGAAATACATAATTTTTATTTTTGCCAGCGAAGTGTTGTTAATTTTAATCATCAAGATGTCTTGGCAGTTGTCTCAAAGACCCGTGCGTTTTATTGCTTTTTTCTTATATTTGAACCGTTTATTAATTATCTGCCCACGATCTCTCCATGGAATCGTTTCGAAATTTGAACCTATTACGTTGGTATATATTTAATACAATTTAATATACGGCATATTACCACGGCGTCTATTTATCCCTATTATTTACAAAAACGAAGTTCAAAAAGGTAAACATATAATTTAACGAAATAAATCATGTATTTAAATTGAAGGTTTATAATGTTTGGCAGATTCAAATTACTTCAAAACTTGTCTTTACGAAATCAACAGACTTGAAATATGAAAACATTTTGTGGGCAGATTACTTAAGAGGAGTTTGTAGTTATAAAGAAAACTATATTATATAGGATGGAAAAGGTCGTTTGTAAAGATATTAAACATATGAAAAACGTATTCCTGTGGTAAGGGATTAAAAAACATTTGAGATTCTTATTAAGTAACATTATGAAAGACGCGGTTCAGTTCAATTTACACAAACCAACATAAAATGTCATAGAATAAACACAAATAATAATAAGTATATATAAATATATAAAAATGAATAGGTATATAAAAATTGGAACAAAATTAAGTAGCAACCATACATCCTCGTTTTTGTAGAGCTATGATTAGTTTAAGCAATTAAGTGTAGGACATATCTATATATATAAAAGGCAAAACTGATTAACTGACTGACATATCAACGCAC
>DWNR01002844.1:0-12468 GCA_018250455.1 Polygonus leo
ACTTGAGGATTATTACTGATGTCCATGGGCGGCAGGGACCACTTACCATCAGGTGGACTGCATGCTCGTTTGCTACCATTAAACAATAAAAATTAAAAAAAACCACGCCTCTCCATACCGAAACACAATAAATTGCTTCATGGAGGATTATAAGGGTGGCGGTGGTACATCTCCAGTTGAATTATATGAGTTCTATAATGACCTGGCGAGACCTGGCGTGCGTCCAGATAAAATTACAAATGAATAATATAGACCAGGAATGAGGACTTTCCGTTACTTAAGATACCATCATTCTACTCACACCACAACGCCAAACCTTCGTGTGCGAGCCTTTTCGAGGGAGAAATTTTACTACCAATACCTGTATTTAAAGAAGAATGAAAATAAACTCACCTGTAACACTGAAAGCCCAGCAACTGCCACAAGAGCCCTGGTCCTTCACCTCCGTTACAGCATCATGATCTCGCCAGTCAAACTTATCGGGCGTTGCTACTTCAGGAATTGTCGCTATCCTCATCGGTATCTGATTAGCATCACGCATTTTTGGCTTCAACCCCAAGTACCGTGTACTGAACTCCTCATAAGTAAGATCAGCGAAACGAGTCACCGCATATCTGGCGGTTCCACGCTCATGAATATTCAACTCATGTATTTTCTTAACGTTATCCTCGAATATTTTGTAACGCTTAAGCATCTCGCCTGGATCGTTTTCGTAATAAGGTTTGTAGGTAGCTACAAAATGGAAGAACAGATGCTCGGCCTGAATTTGTCTGTGCAAGTCAGAAGCGGCTCCCGCTTGGTAGTCGCAGGACACACGGAAGTTTGGCGGGTGGTCTGTCCAGGGACGAAGCCAAACATTAACTCGGCAGAATTTGTTTTGGCCTGCATTTTTATCAAACTCACAGTCATCCGTAATACTCAAAGCAAGACAATTTGTTAGACCTACTTCGATCTTCATTCTGTAATGAATGCCAGCAACAACCTGTTTTTCTAATGAAAATATCCTCACGACTTTCTGTTTACGAGGATGTGGATATTTGGCTTCTATATGTTTTACAGCTTCTTTAGCAAGCTTCATTGCATTTTCGGCGCTCTCGAATTCTATGTGAGCTTCCAATGGAGTTTCATCATCTTCACAATTAACATCGATATGCCTCCCATTATTGAGCCAAAGCCGCTCAAAAACATGAGATATGCAGTGTCTTCTAGGAAGATGTTCTATAAAGTCACATTTGGTAATATTGTCTACCCATTCATATTTTAAACAAGACGTATAGGCCACATCAAAATCTATAGTAGTGACTCTTCCACTTGTTAACTTAGTTGAATAGCTATTTATTTCTAAAAGTCTCTGCTTATACCTGTGCGTTGATGACATTTCTAATTTTTCTAAAGATTCTTGAACCATATCCTTAATTTTTAAATAATCTGGATCCGATTCAGTAAAATTTGATGAAATTGATCGTTTCTTGCGGTCTAAATGAGGCGGACCACATTTCACTTTAACTTTTTTTATGCCTCTACTATTTGGAACTGGCCACAAATAAGAGACACATGCTTTTGCTGGTATTGTCCCATCAACGTAACAGTCAAAACGCTTTTCATATTCGACATATTTGCTACAATTAGTATAAGCTATTATGAAACTCATAGTGATCGGCATATCAGAATCCAACGTGGGAATTATGTAGGGTTCTCCCTGCTGTACTAATTTATGTTTTATTCGTGGAGATTTTTCAAGTTCTTTAACGGATGCTTTAATTAAATCCAACTTAGATATACCAGTAATACTTTCGAATTCATTGCTGTCGTCACACACTACATTAATATTTTCAAGAATAAGTTGATCATCCTGTGACGGCCATAATCTAACAAGACATAATCTGTGATTCATGCCACTAAGCTCATCACAATCATGCAAATCCCCTTCGTCTTTATGCCTTAAGCAGTACGTGTAAGCAGTTTCAATGTACATTCTGACTATGTCTGTACCCATAGTAGTGCTTGCTTGAAATGCATGTATAGAAATTAATTTTTGCAAGTTTTTCGTATCTGAGTTGGAATTTATTTTTTGTAAAGCACGGTCAGCATAATAATATCTTATATCATCATCAACATATTCATCATCAGGTCCTATTTGCCTCTTACTTCGCTTTGAAGGAGTCCCTATATGTGAACCAAGTGTATTTCTGTCTTCTACATCTTCACTGTCTCCCTCAATATCATCCTCATCGTCATCTGTATCACAAAATACTTTAATATCGTTGCGATTTAACCATGGTTGACTCCAAATTTCAGTATGGCAGTATAGTATCACTTGATTATTTCGAATACAATTTGCTGTTATCTTTGTATTAACAGGACATGAAGTCGGTGAAGCTATAAAGTCAATCTTATAGATTGTACCAGACACTAACTGTGAAGTTACACGTTTGACTTCTATAACTTCATGATGCACCTTGCTTTTGTGTGTTCGTTGATATTGGTGTATGGATTCTTGTGCAAAATTTCTATATTTTTCTATATTGGGATCTTCAATTCGAGGACCGCCAATAATTGACCTAACTTTTTTTTTACTCGAATGTGTTAATTTTGAATCATGCGTAGAAGCACATTTGACGTTGATTTTTTTTCCTTTCCCTTGCCGAACATCAGAAGTACATACCTTTATTTTAGCGAAATCACTTTTACATTCGAACGATATATCTTCATTTTTGTCACAATATGAGATTTTGAACGTTAGTCTTGTTACAATACCAGGTGCGACTTCAGTGACGCGGAGAACTTCAATTAATTTATGACCCATTTCATCATCAACATGAGATATATATTTTTGTAAAGATTCTTCTGCAAGTTTCAAATATTTTTTTTGTTTCGGATTTTGATTTTTTTGTTTACTGGTTAATGCATGTTTACTTCGCTTGTTTCCATGTTGGATTTCAATTTCACGTTTACGTTGTTTATGTTCTTCTTTGTCATCCAATTCATGGTCTTTTAAATGTTCATTTTGAGGATTTATTTCCACTTGGTCACCATCAGTGCTTCGGGCTTTTCTAACCAACGCTTGGTTTATTTCACAATCTATATCAATATTTTTTTCCTTAAGCCATTTCCGTTCCCAAACTTTAGAATGACAAGTAAACCTATCAGCGGAATTCTGTACTTCACATGGCGAAGATGTTGGTTTCTTTTCTTCATCTAACTGACAATTGGTTGGCGATATTTCAAACCATATTTCAACGAGACTTCCCGCTACAACTTGCTTGGTTGCTTTATTAACATTAATGACATCATAATGCTGGGAACTACCAGAAGATTGCATAAATTTCGCTAGTGATTCTTTTGCTAAATCGGTATAAATAGGTTTGTGGTAATCTACTTCATATTGTCCGCCGGGTTTAACATTTCGCTTTTGACGAACTGCATTTTCATTACAAGACACGGTGATATCTTTCTGTTTTAACCACACTTTTTCCCATATTAGTGAATAACAGTGAATAAGATCTTGAGATAAAGGACTATTTGGGATTACATCAAAAGTAATATTCGTCAATTTTCCGGAAACTACTTGAACTGTTACTTTATTAACTTTTACTACACTATATGGATCCTTATTTCCTGTTGTCATCAAATATTTTTGAAGAGATTCGTCGGCCAATTTTTTATATTCTGGGTCATTAGGATCTTTTTCTGAAGGTCCTCCAACAAAGTAATTCTCGACCGCCGATCTCGTTATTCTGGACCTTGATGCTTCATTTTCACATGTGACATTTACTTGTCTGCCATCTTCTAACCAAGGCCTCTCCCATATTTGAGCCTGACATTTTCGTAATGGTTCGGATTTTATTAAGTGACAAGTATTTACATCTACTTCAAAATCATTAGAACATGTTGTGTAACCAACGAGAAAATTGACATGTGTTAAAAGTCCCGCTACAATTTGCGTTTGAACGGATTGTATTTCTACAAGTTTCTGTTTATTATTTCTATTTGATTTAACTTCTAAATATTGCAAAGCTTCTTGAACCATTTCAAGAATTTTAGGATCGGTAAGATTTTTGTCATATATTTTATGATTGGAATCTGAAAAGGTTTCATCAATTGATCTTTCGGAGCAGGAATGAGTTATTTTTTTATCTTTAAGCCAATGCCTTTCATGAATTTCTATTTCACATATGTTTGATCCTAAATCTTCTAATATTGTGCAATTATTCCTATTCAATAGAGGAACTTGTTTCTCACAATTTGTAAATACCAGCAATAATGTAATTCTGGTTAAAGTACCTGAAACTTTCTGAGTATTAGCAGAAACTATCTTTTGAATTGACATTGCGTTTACACGAGATGACGCCAACTCAATTTCATTTAGAGCTTCCAAAGACATTTTTTTTAGCAGAGGATCATCTAATGGAACATTTTTAGATTTACCGATATCGTATTTTTTTACAAGTCCATCATAACAAAAAGCACTTAACACTTGCGGGCTATTCTTATCCGAGGTGTCAATAATGCCGTTACATATTTTATTTAGGGTATCTTCTTTTTTACAATCAGCTTTGTCGCAAGGAATTATAACACGAGCTTGTATATAAAAAAAATTTTGGTAATTTTCTTTTTCTTCCTCAGCAGCTGTCACATCTTGAAGTACACGATTTTTAATATCCATGTCCATTTCATTCAGGTAATCAACCATAACCTGAGCTAGTGAATAAATATATTCTGCATTTTTAATATTATTTTTAATTTTATAATATTTCTCTGCCAGTGCCATGATTTTTAAATCATGATCATAACTTCTTTTAGTTCTCTGTATGTCATCTGTTATTTTTGATTCAAAACCAGCAGAATTGAAAAAATTTATTAAGTCTTCTATGGCTTTTCTCTTGTCGTCATTTAAGTTTGTGGGTTTTTCATTATCTGCTTTTTTGGCCGGAACTGAATTATCGCTATAATGTTTGGCCGTCTCAATATCTGATACTGACTTTGTATTAAATTCAGATTTGCTAGAGGTAGTAGACTCGATATTCGACTGAAGAGCCGTTTCAAAAAACTGATCATGTGGAATAATTTGTGATTCTAAATTTTTCATTTCTGATTCGGTTAAACCTTTTTCATGATGTTGTGATTGCACCTCCGTATGATGTATAGCTTTAAGAATTTCGTCTGCTGAACCTGTGTTTGCAATTTTATCATAATCAGGAGTAGGTTTGGGATAGTCACTTGGATTATCTTTAATATTGTTGGAAGGATTTATAATAATATCGTTACTTTCGTTATTACCATCATAACCGACTACTTCGCCATTGTCTCCGAACAGCCATTCACTAGTACAGTTATTAGATATAATTGCTCGATATTTTGAACCATCAGGTAATTTGGCCCAAGGTTTTTCTAGTACCGACACTTTGCATGGCCATAGTACAATGCATGCTTCGTTTTCTTCTGTAGTGCAATTGTTATACTTTATAATTAGGGTCAATACGTATCTAACACCATTGACAACCTAAAATTAATAAAAAATATATACTTTACTTTCATATAAAATGAACTTAGCACACAATACAAATACAAATTTATGTATATACAAAAAGTTACATATGAGGCTATCATCTTAGCACTCATGAGTAGCAACCCATCAGTGGTTAACCTCACATACAATTCAATCATTCTTCTACTTGAACACATGTGCCCATGTAGGCAGTAATCTCTTACTATCAGGTGTATTGCAAGTTACGTTTATACTATAAAAAAGTTAATAGACCATATTTTTCTCAATATACTTTCTAAGTTATTATGACTTATTACTTCAAATGATGCTGTTATTACCTGAACCTGTCTCTCTACATCAACAACAGAAACAAGACTGTGTCTCGAAGAAGGATCATGCTTATCCAGATGCTTGACTGCTAACTCAGCCAGCTCGGTAACACCAGCTGCCTGGATGTTGACGTGTTGCGAACATCCTATGCATGGCACACTAGGATGTTGTCTTGGAATTGCAATGAACTGTTCACCTGAAGTTACCTAAAAATTTAACACATTGTTAGGGATAATGTGGTATGAATTTACACTAATCATTGTGAGTATGTCTTATATGCATTTTTTTTATTGAGCAAAGGTAGCAAACAAGCATGCAGTCCACCTGATGCTAAGTGGTCACTGCCGCCCATTGACATCAGGAATCATTACCGAGTATGATTGAATCATACCTGAATTTGATCATACCTGGATTAAATATATTTAAAATATATCTTATATGATCAATATACACAATCCATTTACATAAATATATGCTATTAATAGAATATATTACATAAATTTGTTGCTATGTAATCTCTGATTGTTAAGGAACTTCAATATATTTCGTTGTCTACCCCCAAATGAACTTATAAAAATATTTGTATGAAATGTTGGCAGGTAAAATGTGTTTACTTAATTACTTAGATTATAATTTAAGTAGTATTGTAAGTAGGTACCTAATATAGATACAGTGTCTGGCCTGCGAGTTGATGACACATGAAATACTTTTATTTCTAAATGTTCTATTTTTTCTAATAGTGAATTCTTTTGAGGAAATAAATTTCTTCAACCGTAAATGTGTTGGAAATTATTTTAAGACAAATAAAACATAAATCATACCGCAGCTGTAGTTTGAATTTCATTATCAAGTTGTATGGGTTGATAATCAAATGTTGCTTCTGTTACACTGCCTTGCTTATCAACAGTTGCATCTTCCTGGTTGGGAGAAACTTCTCCAGTCTTTGTCCCTAAATCAGCATCCTGACACTGATGCTCATTATTCTGGATAGAAACCCCACTCTCACCAAGATCCAAAATGGTTGCAGAGCATTTAAATAGCTTGTGCTTCTCCAAGTCATGGATGTCACTAGCTTTCAAACTAGTTTCAATGCGATATACATTTTCATCCTAAAAAAAAATAATTGATTCAATGCTTAAATTTTTTAATTTTTAAATATTGCTGTAACATTACAGAAAAAAAAACTAGTAAAATGTAGAATACATTTATTCATTTGAATTGTGTAATCAACTTGTGAAAAATAGCTTTAATACTTGTAAAACAATATTATTCATTAAATTAATATTGAAAATATATTTTTAACAAACACTAAGTAAAATAATAATCTTCTCCGTAATAATAACACCTTGCGAAGCGGTGGTAATGTTAGGTTGGGTAAACACTGCTCCACAAACTGCACTAAAAATAATATTGCAATACCGCCAAGGTCTCAAATTGTGTTGTAATTTGTACTTTAACCTAATTTATGCAACAAATAAATCATTTCATTTCATTTCATGTCATTATTTTTTTATTATTTTTTCTAATAATGCTCATTCAAACATTCATTCATCCATTGTACATGTACTGTAACAGAATTATCTTTAATTCATAAAGTCAACAAATAGCCAAATAATAAAAATATTACAGTTTAATAACTTGTCCGATAGTGAGTGTAGATAATACCATAGGTCTAAAAACTTTAGATAACCTTTATTAATATAAAAATTAGATATACCCATTTCTGCTCAAGTAAATGCCCTTTTATTACTTTAACCCTGATGTTTAAAAACATGGCTGTAGGAAATTAATTAATTGCACTGTCCATTGCAGAGAAAATTAGTAAAAACAGTATTATTCCAAGTATACTTGACCGTAACAAGATCAATAATACAGCACATATTCAATACAACATAGTCAATATCTTTGGACATGATAATGTTATTCGTTTAAAAAATTCTTTTTTATTTATTTCAATGGATGCATAGGGTATAAACTTCAAAATGAAGTATTTTTTGAATATAATTTAATTGTACTGTTTTTCAATGTCAATGTACCAAGATATTTATTAGTACCAACCATATTATTTTTTTTGCATGTTGTTGTATACATATAGCAAAAGTAAATAATAATATGGTATATAAATAAAGATACAATAATATGCTTGATCCATAATTATTGTATAAGTAATGAATGATTCTTCATAGATCATTTGAATTTATAATTGCAAATGATGAAGTCAGACATAATAAATAATGCATTGCAATATTGCAAGCTAATTTTAAGAGGCTCATTCAAAAATAGAGGTGATGTTTTGTTGTTGTTATTTTATTTTAGAGGAGTTTTTCTATTTACTTTATTTTAATTTTAGAATGTTCATACTTGGGAACTCTAGATGGCTTGGGATAATTTCTCCCACATAGGCATTAATGTTATGTTCTGAGATATTTAGATACCACATATACAAAAGACAATCATCTCCGTCTTCAGGACTAGCAATGCATGCAATTTAATGTAGACTACTATGAAATCAGTTTTTTCGTTTAATATAATTTTCGATATTGAATTGACACTTTTTTTAATATCCAAAATGAGATTTTTTTTTAGTAAATCGGGTTGAGTTATACAATACGTAGAGTATTTTATTAAATAACAGAAAATGTAAAATAAAAAAAAAAACAAGTAGAATGATTTGTAAATTATTACTTACGAGTTTCTGCGCATCATTAATTACTCCTTCCTCGTATGTGTACGCCTGATCAGGCAAATTGTTTAGATACTCGAGAAATCCATTAACAAGTTTCTCTTTCCTTTCTACACTTAATTCACAAAAACATCCGCATATAAATAAAAAATGAACAAAAGCGAGTACGCTATACCAACGCATGATTAAGACGAGATCATCGCTTCATGCACGAATACTAAATAAAGACGACCACAGGCACTGACTCGCCTATAAAAAGGCTGAATGCGTCACAGTAATCACTAAAAACTTAGTTGTTTATTAGATTTATTTACATTATGTGCACTGAACATGATTCAACATTTGGGATGACAACTGACACAACATTATTGACGTTGTCATTAATGACATTCAGTTACGACATCAATTTTTTTTATATCCAAATAACTTTTACGGACTTGGATTCTAATTTTCTACCCTAACTATGTTACTTTATTTTATTACCTCAAGTCATGTAAAGTGGTGAATACTATACTAGACGCATGTACATAGCTTTGAAAACAACGAGAAAAGACATGATTCACTGCAGTCCACTATTTCCCTACACTCGTGCCCGCTAGTGAGCACTTTATGTTTAAATTTACACGTCAAACACGGGCGTTTTTAAGAATATTTTGAATGAAGTGTATAACGGAATGCGCTTTTAATGGCAGGCTTGCCAAAAGCAAAAAAAAAGCAGCTTGGAAGTTTTTTTATCATATCACATTTTTATTTTTGACATTTCCACAGGCGTGCGATGTCAATATTGTCAATTTGACAGCTTTCTTCAGCGTGTGGTGTGCGTGTCTCAGCTCGGCGAATTTATTATCAGCAGTGAACGAAATATATTTCGATACAAGCATTTATATTCAAAACTTAAAAGGAATACATAAAAAATGAAAGTTGTGTGCAATAAATCCAATCCACCTTTAGGTAAAAACATTTTCTGTCATTATTTAACCAATTAACCAAGTGTCCGAAAATAGCTATTATATTAATTTTACAGGTGGATTGCTGGCTTTGGAGCTGTATAGAAATGGAGCACAAAGTGTAGAGATTTCATGGGAAGGAGAGCCCACTGTAACCCTTCCGTCGTCTCCAAAACCGCTGGCCTACAGCACTAGCAACGATTTAATACGTATTCTTGAAAACTGTTTCAATAAATCAGCCAGTCCTTTAGCGAGATTGACAATGAATCATTGGTTGTCGTTTAGCTTGATCCTGGATGATGAAATACCTAAGTCTGTGGAGTATTTGGACAAACTTTTAGGACCACTGACTTATTTGGTTGGAGAAAGTCTGACAGTCTCAGATTTGGCTGTCTTCAGTGTATTATATGGTAAGCAAAGCACACAGAAATTTAAAAACTATTGCATCATATAAAAAAAAAACAATAAATATAGACCAAAATATCACAAAATTATTTTATCTTGCTTGTAATAAAATATGTTAATTGTTTGTGATAGCATGCTTACATGTATATCAGTAATAAAACTGTTATTAAATAATATTGGACAATTATTTCATAATTTTCAATTTAATTCTTCAGTAAAAATAATCAATGAATGTACCTTTATTTTGTTTCTACACTGTCGAAATGTATTTATTTTACCAAAGTTTAAAAGTAGTATACAAATACTTTTTACTTTTTCAGTCTCCAGAAAGTTTAAAGAAGTGGCTGAAAAAACTCCACCAAAGAATATTCTTCGGTGGATGAAGCTTATACAGGATCAGGAACCGATTGCCAAGGCACTGAAAGAGTTGCCTTCTGATGTATTGGATAATCTGACTAAAGCCTCTGCAAGGTAGATATTTCTTTTCACAGATATATAAATGTTTAATACATAGTTTAAATATGCTAGTAACATCTAGCAGAGACATGATTGCCGGCTACAATAAACACGGGGCGAACATCTAAGTACTCAGGGGTTGCAATGCATCTGTGATCAAATTCAGGTATGATTCAATCATACCTGGGAATGATTCCTGATGTCAATGGGCAGCAGTGACCACTTACCATCAGGTGGACTGCATGCTAGTTTGCTGCTTTTATACAATAAAAAAAATTAGATTATTTTTTATACTTATTAAATCAAATAATACTCATACAATTACATTAAGTTATATCTATAAAATCAAATTCCAAATATTCATTTCCTTCAAGTGGGTGATGATTAAAAAAGAGTGCAATAAAATTTTCAGGAAATCACCAAATACAGATGCAGGACCTAAGCAAGAGGGCAAGTTCATTGAGCTCCCACATGCAGAGATGGACAAAGTTGTAGTCAGATTCCCACCGGAAGCTTCTGGGTAAGCTTTACATTTTAATCTAAAAAAATAAAATACTAGAAAGATTTATTTATCAGAGTCTAGAATTTGCAGAATTTTTTAAATAATGTTGTGATTATTTTATGGTAATTTAAAACAAATCAACATTTTAAAACATTTATGTAATACATAAAACTGATGTTATCTGTGAGTGGTAAATTATTGATAAAATAAACTGATAAGAATACTGCTGATGCGCCACTTCCATTAGTTAAGGCAATTCTCCTGCAGTGGTAACAATTTAAATGAAATGAATTTTACTTGTTGCTTAATCTTCGGTAATGCAATTATTGAAATTCGGTTTTTAGAGGCGTGGTTGCCAGCTTTACTTACAAACAATGCATATGAGGTTTAAAGTGTAGGTATAACATAATGGCTATACTTACATCTTAGTCCACAGGGTTAGCAACCAAACTGTGGTAAGCCTCAGGTGCTACTTAATCATATTTAGGGATGATTACTAATGTCCATGGGCGGTAGTGACCACATATTATGAGGTGAACTGCATGCTCATTTGCTTTGTACAATAATAAAAATTAACTGCATACTATTCATATAGTCCCAAATAACTGTACATACTGGATAGCTATGAAAAATTCTAATTTAAACATGAAATATGTCTTTCAGATACTTACATATTGGCCATGCTAAAGCAGCTTTACTGAATCAATACTATCAGAAGGCCTTTGATGGAAAACTAATCATGCGATTTGATGACACCAACCCAGCTAAGGAGAATGTTGACTTTGAAAAGGTATCGAATGGATTGTGTTTAACTATTTTTTTTATTCTTAAGACGATTACCGCGAAAACACAATAATTCATGACACTTTTGTGTTTTCATGACATTTTTTATGTTTTCATGACATATGTTATGTTTTCGCGGTAAAATTAAAACAGGTTATAAAAAGTCTTATTAAATATGGTAAATATTTAATGTTTTAAAAAATAAAATTGTGTGAAACAGATCCAATTAATTTCATAATTCATGGACTCAAATTTGGTTGACTAGTTGCATAGACTAGTTAGCAAACGGGAATGCAGGCGTTGGTAAATATTCACTGCCGCCCACGGACTAATCATCCTCAAGTACGACATGAGTTCTACCACATAATTAATATAAGCCAAGAAGATGTTGCATGAAATTCAACTGCACATTTATTTGTTTTGTGAATTAATTTTTTTTTCAAATCTTTTATTATCTTCAAGGTAATACTGGAAGACGTAGCGTTGCTGGAGATAAAACCTGATAGGTTCACACACACGTCCGAGTACTTCGACATGATGCTGGAATTCTGCGAGAAGCTCATCAAAGAGGGCAAGGCCTTCGTAGATGACACTCCACCAGAACAAATGAAGATGGAAAGAGAACAAAAGATAGAGAGCAAGAATAGAAATAATTGTAAGTTTAAGAAAAGGAATATTTTTATTTGTTATATACAGTGAGACCTGAATAACAAGGATCTCAAGGGACCTAGATTTTTTAACAAAGAGCTATGATAACATATTTTTGATTAGAAGGAAGCTATCTACATTATCTACATTTATTGATCGTGTGCTGTCTGAAGGAGGTGTCAAGAGTCTCCGAAATCGGCGTGTTTGTATGAGGAGAGTTATGAAA
>DWNR01002845.1:0-12466 GCA_018250455.1 Polygonus leo
CAGCGTTGTTCTGGCTACTGGATTTATTGCTCTTTCTACGGAACAATAGTCCAGTAATTTTGTTTATGTCGCATTGTCTTTTTTATTCTCACCATTGACTGCTACCAATCACAACGGTGTACAGTTGATGCATACATTAATTTCGATATTCAATCTGTGACTATATGGTATAACGGAATAGCTAAGTGGGTTTAATATTACAAAATATTTATCGGTATTTCAAAATATATTGAATCGAGGTAATGGAAAAGAGTACTGTTTATTCATAATATAACTAGCTTCTACCTGGCTTAGCGCGGTACGAAATTATTTTGTCATATATTTCCATTTTTAACTAACTTCAAAGTTATGTCCATTTAGCGGTCAATCGGTCACCCACATATTATTTCAATTTGGTTTATGTATTTATATTATTATAGTGGTAGAAAGTACACTCTACGCCCAAATACGCCATAGGAGTTGTTAACAGGTAATGACAAAAAAATTTCCTTGTACAACACTATTCCTGATTTGTCGCATATATTTTTGGTATTTCAATTTGTTTATATTATATACTGCTACTGGTGTCGACTAGATGTTCGCCTCGTATGTTAGTATAGCCGGCAATCAAGTCTCTCCAAAAGTGAAACATTTGATAGGTGGTAGAACTCATGTAGTTCGACCGGGGAGGTACCACCGCCATCCTCATAATCCTTCGTTAAGCAATTTATTGAGTTTCGGTTGAGAGGCGTGGTTGCCGGCTATACTTAAACGCGAGGCGAACATCTTAATCCTCAAGAGTAGCAACGCATCTGTGGTCAACTTCAAGTACGATTTATTCGTACTCGAGGATGATCACTAATATCCATGGGCGGCAGAGGCCACTTACCATCAGGTGCCAGTAGTACCTCTCCAAGTCAACGAAACGAGTTCTACCACCTGCAAGATCTTAATTAAATTGTATAGATACCTTTATTGGTATTGAATATATCTCAATAAATAAACTTTCATATCTTTCTAGTAAATCGGTGCACCTCGGTGAGATAATTCCGGTTCCATCGAGATGACGTTATCAACTTCAGAGATAAGAGAAGATAAAGTGATTATAATGTTAAATAACCATGGGTAAGTAAATATACCGTTTTGCACAGAACTGCAGTATTTTAGTTTCTACTAACATGTTTGTACAAGTTATATTTAAAACAAGCTTTCTCGTCTTAGGTGATGAAGTTAAAATTCATTTATTTATACCTTATGAGAAAATTCTGCGCCTGTATACCTTACCAGAAAAAAATATGTTACTTAGTACATTACTTAAGCCTTAAGTCCCAGAATTATATTTTGTGGCCACTTATGCAAGTTGCCTTAAAATATGTAATCCTTCGTTACATAAGGCATCACATTACGCAGTTTTACAAAGGTGCTACTCATGTAACTACTAATTATTAATAGATAAAATTATTAGGTAGTAATTGTCAATTTGTAAGTGATTCGTCAAAGTTATTACTATGTGATCAAACTAAGAATAGGAATAAAAATGACCTTGAAGTAAAATTTCTTTTCTGAAAGTAAGTTTTGCAAAAAAGATTTAAAATAATTAGCGTTAAGTATTTGTACAAAACAAAAATACATATACACATGAAAATAAATAGTTTTTTTTAAATCTAAATATAAGGTATTTTTATGGGTTATGATGTCACAAAATGGCCGAAAGTCATTCCCATTCTTAATTTGATCGATTAGTACTGTCTTACAAAATGCTTATAATAAAGTGAAATCCACTACTTTATAATTAACTGTTTGGTAGATTCTTCGTTAGATTTGGTAGAAAAGTACTCTCAGTTACGTATTAAATGTTATTGTCTTCTTGTACCCAAAAAAATAATTGCCAGGTGATAAACCCACATACGGGTCACCTGGGCGGTATCACACACCCATTACCATCGCACAGCTGTTGTTTATTGACAATATACATTTCGTGAGGACATCTGTGGTTGCCGGTAACATTTATGCCAAACCATTTTTGGCATAAACGTCACGAGGCATGTGTACTACCTTAAAGACGACTTCAATGTCATTTCAGGTTGATTACAGATGTCCATGGGCGGCAGTGACCATTTACCATGATGTTCTGCATGGTCATTTGCTTCTATACTATATAATAAAACAATAGAAATAAACCGATACACCTTCATTTACTACTACACAGTCAATGTATTAATCATGTATTAAAAATAACTGCGTAATAAATTATTTAATTTCTGTGCCTTCTATATAGGTAGCTATAAAACTCAGGCTTTAATGCCTGAGTTTCATACCTACCAAAGTACATGTCTCAATCACTGCTTATCATTAGTCAGATGGCATTAATGACTATCATTAATGATCACTGTAGCAACAGTAACAGAAGTGGGAAGCGACGATCGACAAATAGTACAAATTGAGATGCAGCCACATTATTATGTCATTCGTTTATAAATCCCATTACGATTACACGCTACGGCAGTTAGTGTCTAACGGTAGTTTTAGAGCAGGTTTCGCTAAGTTCAGTCATCTGAAACTCAGTCGAAACACAACTGTAATTTTATGCAATATAAACTCTGAAATTAATTTACAATTACACAAGAGGCGAACATTTCAGCCTAAGTTTTTTTTTATATCTAAAACTAGCGATAAGGCAGACGGGCTACCTGATGGTGAGCAGTCACCGTCGCCTATGGACATTCGCAGCACCATAGGGGCCGCCAATGCATCGCCGGCTTTAAAGGAGAGCTCTTTTCGAGCCTTTTTTTAAGAACTCCATGTCATAGCACATCGGGAATACCTCGGAAGGAAGCTCATTCCACATCTTGCACGTACGAGGTAAAAAGGAGCGTGCAAAACGAACTGTTGAGGACCGTCGTGTTAAAGCACGTACAGCGAAGTCTTAATAATAGTCCCGATTTGGGTACGGAATCCTAGAAATATAAAATTAGAACGATGTGCATCTTCTTTATTATTCAGACCTAATCGGCAGGTTAATTAAAGTTGGTATAATCTGTATGCGTTTTCGCCGCATACCAGTCGTTTAACTTTATACTTTTACATGCAACTGATATGCATATTGAGTATGTCTATAAATTAGTATATAAAACATATTTGTATGTTATGAACTGACGGTACGATAAAAAATAAATATAAACGAAATATAACTGTGATACACTCGCTCTTGGCGCTCAAAATTACGACGGTGAAAAGGTATACTTGAGTACTTCACACATATTTAAAAAATGTAGATACTTGTGTATAAAATGTAGAAATAATGTATTTTAGATATATTACATACATTAAAAAAAAGATGAAGCGGCGCTTGCTACTGCTAAAGTAAACTTATAACAATATCAGAAATGTTGAATATATTATGGGTATAATAGGTACAAAAATAAAAAATATATAATATTTCATCCAACATCATTTATTATAATCAGAACTAAAGACAATTAACACTAACGATAAAACAAGAACACATCATTGTGTACAATATAACTAAACTAATCACTTTAAAGCTTGCCTAAGCAAAATAAATGCTTTGTCCTTCCAACCTTTTGATGTAAACACTTCAATTCGCAAATCCTGTGGAACCCGGAAACCTTAGATAATTAAAAAAAATAATATTGTGTTATTCTTTAATATATTGCTGAAATTTAAGACTGTACAGAAGTTTACAAAATGTTTGAAAAATATAAGGGAATCAACATTAATTTGATGGCACATATTCTTTAAAAATATCTTAACTATTAGTCTGAATCTGCCGTTCAAGAGTTCCACAGGTCCAGTCCGTGGGATATTCGGTCCAACCCTATTTGCCGATGGTGAACTTGGACATGCTCTCGAGCAGGTTGATGTAGGCAGCGTGCTCGTAGGCAGTGCTGAAGTCTGACAACTTCTGCACAAACTCGTTGCTGATGCCTTTCTCCTCTAGCAGGTTCATGAGAAGGTCGTAGAGGTACTGTAACGAAAGTTAGTTAATTTTAATTTTATTAATATTTTGTTACATGGCTTTTTATAATAATGTATTGCTTGTGTGTTATAAGTTAAATATATTTTAAATATACGCGCATTTTATCTATTTTAAGCTATCTATAACTTAAAAAAATCGATCGAATCGAAAAATAAAACGATATGATTTACTGATTATAAATATGTACGAGATTATATTTCAAACCAATTATTATTATTGTATTCTTAAATTGACGATAAAAAAGAAATGGCGACGATTTTGCCGATTTTTAAATTTAAATTTAATTTAAAAATCGGTAAAATCGCCGATGATTTTGCCGATTTTTAAATTAAATTTAAATTTTTTGAATAAAAAATATAAACATCGGCAAGATCATCGTGTTTTTTTTTTTATCATGTGCTAAAAATTAAGTGAGATCTATGTATAAAAATAAAACATTTAAAAGTGCGTTTAAAAATGATATAGAGTATAAAGTAAAGCAACAAAGGAAATCATTGAAATCCAAATGAGGTATAAAAAAACTTTCAAACTATTAAAACAAAAAAAAATTATGTAGTAAAAAAAAAACATACTTAAAAAATAAACCGGTATATAAATCTTGCACGTATAAAAAGAAACCAAAACAAATTTTATCACAAAGATAAAACAATTTTAAACAAAAAAATGTTGCATATCAATGAATACTCTCCATATGACAATGAAGAATAAACTTCACTTCAACGCTTACAATATTCCCCATTTCTGGCACTCGAATACTACGTGTGTTATAGAATCAAGTGTGGCGAAATAAATGGGGATAATTTTTTTTTTCTCAAGGATTTGAACCTGGACCCTCAGGAATGATGGATGCTATATGTAGTACAAACCAAAAGACCACGCTTGTTATTAAACTAAAGGCGAATTTTAAACACAGTTCAATATAGTACATATACTTTTTTACATAGTTTAGAAGTAAATTGGAAATGTTATGAGTATTATAATGATATATTGTTACTTTTACTACTATATTACATTTGTTACATGGATTACATTAACCTAGACATGGAGTTCTTTTTTCTAACACTTCTCTTGTTGCTGCTGATAAGTTATGTAGATTTGTTATTATTAAAGGCAAGTGACAATTAGTAGAGTTCACACATATCATTATTTTTTTTTTAATATACTAGGTTTTTTCACACAATTTATTTCTCTCTGTCAACAGACCAATTATCTCAATTGTTTGTCTTAGACATGTATTATTGAAATATAGCAGTAATCCCAAGAAAATTGACGAAAGCCTACATATTTATGTATAATCCTAAAGTTAAATAGAAAACTTGAAATACAAAAAATTGAAAAACAAAAAATTTACACACCCCATCAAGAACATCACCAGCGACTGCATATACTTTGTCTGACCACTCTCCTTTGTACAAAGTCACTTCATCGATACCAAAGATATCATCTGAAAATACAAAAACATCATTAAATAAATAAAATAAACCATTTGCAAGGTATTGTATTGAAAATGGAAGTGATGTGATTTCTAAGCGTAATTCCATAGTTATCTTATGTAATATATAATTGATATTACTATGACTACTTAATAGTATCTTTATTGCTATTTTGTTTGTGGTAAAGCAAGATAAATTTAAATATTGTTTTCGAACTATCTTGTAAGGGATATAAAGATAGGTTTCTATGGATGAAAAACATGGAAATAAGAGAGATAACTGTAATAATTGCGAATGAATGGGTTCCAATAATTTGCTAATCTTGGAAACATTAAAGCGTTTTAATCTTAATTGCAATACTAATTTATTTATTCTTTATAAATGAAATGATGAAATTATACTGACTGTATTCATCGGCAGTGGTTGTTGGTGGGTCCTGGAGGAATGAGCAGGTGAATCCCAATGTGGAGTCACCCCTGATGATGTCCACTTCAAACTGTGGCTTTGACCGCATCTCAGCAAACTCCTGTTTCTCTGGATGCACGTCACCTTCGCCCATATCTTCAGAATCCACTGTGTGGTTCACATTGAAGGTAATTTTGATTCTGTAATTGTAAAGCATATATTGAATATATGTACTTACTGAAGAAAATAATAAAAAATTGTGGAATAACACACACACACATCTTCATGCCAAATCCCTAACACTTCTTCCACTTTCATAACTCTCCTACTGATTTTTTGTATAAGTTAGTTATAAACCATCATATAAACTGAAGAAGTTGTTTAAAAACTGTGAAGAATATTTAAACTTGTTTACAATTTCACAAACTTTTTTATTATATACCATGAAGATGTTGTGTATTAGAAATAAATTATATTGACATTATACAATATGTTACTTACGTTTCTTCTTTAAGCTGCTTAGTTAATACTACTTCTGCTCCATCTCCCTGCACCTTGAATCCCTCAACTTCAGTGGGAATTGCTTTGATCTTTTGTGCTTTGCGTTCTGCCACTATTTCTTCAGTCAGAAATTCAACAAGTTCTCGTTCACCTGTTGAATAAGTTGAGATATTATTTACTATCAAATATGTACTAATAGCGTAAATATTAATTTTAGACTTTCTTTAATTTAATGTACAGGGACATGCTTATCTCATCTGTAAAATTGTCTCATTATCTCATCTTGCATCTCGCAGTGTTTTAAAAATGAGTGGTATAGATCACATTGTCAAGGTTAAATGAAAATTTTCACATCAAGTAATAATTATAAACTGATGTAAGTATGACAGAGTTGAGATTTGGAATTAAGATCACAGTGAGAAGAATTTTGGTAATATTCAGTCCACTGTGCTGACCTAGTGTGAATTGGTAGACTTCACAAGCCCTTGAGATTTTTTAAGAAATCAATTGCAATCTTTCCTTCACAGAGTTAAAGTAAGAGATAATTTCAATAATTCTTAAAAATCTACTCATACCTGATTGGAACCAGCACCATAGTGTTAGATGGGATTCTAGATTATTAGCTTATATGGGATTCTAGAATATATTGTACTGTATCTATACGTATAATAAAACAGTAAAATAAATCTGTTTGTTCGGGCTAATCTCCGAAACTACTGGACGGATTCGAATGAAACTTTTTTTGGTGTATAGATACTAAGCCTGGTCAACATTTAGAATACTTTTTACTGCGGAAAAAACGATCATTCCTATGGGAAATTCGGTAATATTTTATATGGCAGAACAACGTTTGCCGGGTCAGCTAGTTATAACTAAATAAGTACATCTAGTACAATGATCAATTAACTCTATAGAGTCGTGAGTGTCTTTAGACATTATAAAGGTCACACGGCTATACTCACGTACATATTTATTTTACTAACAGATATTGCTAATATACATATACTAACAAAAATAACCTAAAACAACCACCTATTACTAACGAAAATTACTAGCAGGATATACTAGGTATGGGATGGGATAGGATGCATGAGAAGGATAAGGGACTCACCAAGAGGTTTGGGAGTTGTAGACTGTTGTTCATCTTGCTTATCTGATAAAAAGTACCATGTTATTGTTATATTTATTGGTCTCCTGACTATATATCTATACATATAATAAAAGAGTATAATAAATCTGTTTGTTCGGTCTAATCTCCGAAACTACTGGACGGATTCAAATGAAACTTTTTTGGTGTATAGATGCTAAGCCTGGTCAACATTTAGAATACTTGTTACTGCAGGAAAAACATTCATTTCTAAGTGAAATTCAGTAATATTTTATATGGCAGAACAACGTTTGCCGGATCAGCAAGTCACGTTATAAAAGATCAATTTATTGTATATGTATATATACATTATAAATGTCTGTATTATACTATTCAAATGTACATTGTTGTATACAATGCAATCTGACATTTACTTCAGGAGTTAAACCCACCCTTGTTGCTGTAGGTGACTACCGTGTCCACATTTGGTTTACCTAAACACATAATAAGGTTATGTCTCTTCAGATTAAAGATTCGGTGAAAGACCATAGTTGTTATTAATTTTTTACATACAATATACACCATAGCTTCAATTATTGAAAAGCTTTACAGGCCTGCTACAACATTATGTTGTATCTTAGCATAAAATGATAGAAGTTTTTATATGTACGTTTGCTGATTCGTATTTATTAATTGGGATTCACATAACGCAATTAAAGTTTTGTTTGTAAAGGAGACTTAACATGTAAGCCTAGAGGACTTAGCAATGTTTAAGGCCAACATTTGCATGGTGCAACACCTAACCTCAAAAATCACGTAACCAAACGCTACCTTTAGTGTGGATGGCTTTGAGTCCGCAGCCGCAGCTGCACGTGTTGGAATGGTTGTGGAGGAGGCTCGAGCCCGCGGCCGTGCTGTCCAGCCTCTTGGAGCAACTCATGTGCCATATCCCTCTGGTGAAGTCACGCTTCACGGGGGCCTGGGTCCTCGACACCAGGGCGCCAGTCAAACCCGAGCTCTTAACGCAACTTTGTATCACTCGATGAGCTGTTCTTACTAGGCCGCTCATTTTAATTATTATTTTATTAACTAATTAGACAGAAATTTATTTTTAAATTGTCAAGAAATGGAATTCTAACTTCGCAACCGGCTCCGAAAAATGCCAATTGCCAGTAAGAAATATTTTAATTTTTACAATGAAATTGCCACTAAATACACAAGAAAAAAATAAAATACACTACGGATTTTTTATGTGTAATTTGGTAGAAAAAAACAACTAATACATTATAATTTGGACTTTATTATAATTATATTACAAAATATTTTTAATTTCCATAATGGTGTCATTCATAGAATAATTAATATGTACGTTTCACATCATAGAAGTGATTTTTAATATTTTATTTTTCTTGTTGGTTAGGTGCGAAGAGTAAAAGCGTGGTTTCTAAAATTATTATCTATACTATTATTGCGTTCAAAGTTTGGTTAAACAAATTGAACTGCGACTTCGTTTTACATATGTTAAATCTATTAAGCACAATTAAATTTTAATCTGGAAACACTATGATGACAGTCACAAACGATATGACAATGACAAGACATGACACTGACTAATTTTGTTTGATACGACAACAATAGAGGACGATACACATTTCCATTTTATTTATTCTCGAACAAATTAAATATTTAGCTGCGTAAATATGTATTTAAAATTGTGCACTCTTATATTCACGTTGCTCGCCATCAGCAACGTGGAAGCATCGCAAGGCTATGATTTTGGAGACTTTCTAGCAACAGTTTTGGGTGTCGGAATTGCCGTCGTAGGAATACTGGCTTGCTTGGGTAATTACGCGAGGCAGAAGGCGAGAAACGAATTCATATGATCCGGTGAGTTACCATAGCACCTTGATACTTGCGACCGGTTATCCCAGTTTTATAGTATCTAATATATGTGTAAATTTGACTTGCGCAATTTATGGCGACTGTACGTAATATCGACTCATAATAGAAACACGCCAAATATTTTAGTCAACACAGCTGCTTAATTTACTCCCCATTGTTTGACTTGAATATTTCCGCAATAATTAATATCACAAAAGATAATTATGATGTAAAGAATTAATATGTTCTATGTTGTGTTTTACAGGATATTATTTATGATTTTCTAAACTCTTTTTATTCGCTTTTTCATTTGATTTATTACTTGGCGATATCACAAAATAGAATAATAACATCATCATTATCTAGTTATCAGTTATCATTATATAGTTATTTATACCAACTATTTCCATGATTTCAGATGAGGTGGAAGCTCCATTAACCGAACAGGATTGTCTTGCACAAGCATAATTAAATGTAAATATAATTAAGTGTCAAGTACAGATCATTCAAGATGTTATATAAGAAATAACAAGTTTAACTTTAAATCCAGCAAATTTTCCATAAGTACACAATATTGTAACAAATAAATCTGTATTAAGATCTGTATTAATAGTGTTTTAAGTGTTACAAATTTTTTGGAGATTCAGATCATTAGTGCAACAGATATTTAAACAATTTTTAAGGCCTGCATTATTATGAATCTGTGTAAATGATTAGAAAAAAAACACTTTAATACCAATATTGACCATATAAGCAAATGAGCACCAATGTAGTAAAATAAATCATTTTTCATATTATATTTAGCACTCAAATATACTTATAATATATATATTTTATTATAATTTATCAGTTTTGAAATCTAGGGGCTTGTTTATAATCATTTGTAAAATTTATTTCTTACCTATTACAGGTATGAAAGAATGACAGCTTTACTAATGATCAAATTCATTTAAAAACATGTTACCTTAATGATATAATCTATTAAAAAATAAGTGAGTAGCTAGAAATACATTCATTAGGTTAGATTTATATGCCCAAAAATTGTTTTTTGTACAATGCTGTACTTTTGTCATGTATAGTTTCATTGTTATGCTCAAAGATGTGTTGTAAATTTAACTGCTGAACATTAAGTACAATACTTTTTATTACTTAAGTTTGATATCATATCCTGAAAAATGAGTACATGTTATATTAATTTGTTTTTACCATGTTTAAAATATGTATATGTGTCTTAAATTCTCTTTCAGCAAATAAAATGTGTTAATCTGAGTCAATGATTTTATTTTCTCAAAATAATCTTTTATTTGTTTTTATGTGTATAATTTAAGGAGTTGCAAATATTGATCATGATAGGTTAATACATTTACTCAATTTATTTTAAGATTAAGTTTTTTCTGCAGTGAGCAATAGAAACTTCTGAGTAATAAATACTCCTAATTATACATAATTTTCTTATCATACATTAATTATGTTCACTACTTTCTATGTAGCAATACATATTTCAATCAGTAGTCTTGGATTCAATTATTTATAAGGCTGTGATTATAATTATAAATAAAATGTGTGAAAGTGTGTTATATGTTATGAAAGTGGAAGAAGCTAGGCAAGTATGTCAGAACCGTGCCATTTGGCACTCTATACTCTCTGCCTACCCCGTTAGGGATTTGGCGTGAAGATATGTATGTATGTATGTAATAAAATGTGTGTATTGTATGTACAATTTTACATACTACATATGTGGTCATAGATGGTGTGCAGCACGATCTGAAGTTATCGGTATTATACAATTTGGAATTAACTATTTCACAACAATTATTCCCTGGTGTGTTATGCTTTCATTTTTTGAAGGGAAAACTTCATTAGTGGCATTGTGCACTTTTTGTGATGGGTAAAAAATATTAAACTCCCGTCAGACCACGTGGCCTGATCGAAAATTCGTAAGATGGAGGGACAGTAGACCATTGTATTAGTATTTTTCCAATTTTTTTTGGATTGAATTATATTTATAGCGCAATAAATGAATATTGTATTTTATCACATATGATATAATGATACATGCAAAATTATTCCCTAACCATTCCAAAATATCAAATATGCACAATGTTAATATTCAAGTTTTCACTTCTGCCAGCACTCCTGGAGTTCAATACATTAGTTTTTTTTGTTGCCACAAATAAACAAGGCTGCTAGAGCTAAAGTACCCTTCAAGCAATTTTGACCAATTTGCCTTTTAATTATCTAAAAATGGTAATGTACAACAGCAGACTGAACTAAAGGCCTACCAAGATGTTGTACTTATCAGTCTCACAAATACTATTAACTGTTGTTGATAGTCACTGCAGAAAATTAATTATCTCTTTTATGGAGTGGCACTTATGCCTGGTCTTTCTTATCAATAATAAACTTTAAACCAGTAATTAGTTAGGTAATGGGTTATTTAGATTAAACCACATGCATAAATTTATACAAGATTAATTATATTGATGTTAATATTAGAATGATGAGTTTTTGAAGAAAATTCAAAATAAAATTATTAAAGAAATATTTATGGATGGATGTTGTAAGAAAAATAAAAAATACATAAATATGATTTCAAATATATTTTTCAGTGTATAGTAAGGTTTTTGCAACACAACACAAAACATCGCAGCTTGTAAATAATGTTTAATAATATAAATGTAAAGAAACATCACTCATGCATATTCACATAATGCATTAAAATTAAAATAAAAGTTGATTCTAATAATATCTTACAATATAATTGAATTTGGCTTAACTTATTCACTACTCTTCTCTAAAATGTTAATTTCATTAAGTATGTCATTTTTCTTTGAGATTTTCTCTTTCTGCTCCTTATCTGGAGTTTTAAGTACACCTGTTTTAATCTTTTCTTCAAGCGTTTCTATTTCTCTAAGCTTTTTGCGTAAAATTTTCAATCTCTTTACTGGATCGGCCTGAGAAGGGGCCGTGTTATTCAAAGGTTGTGATGGTGGACTAGAGAAGGTGGGTTCGGTTATTTCACATTTAGCGAGTTTTTCTGTTGCATCTTCAACACCTGTAACACATGAAAATATAAACTGTTTTTTTTTTCTTCATTAATCATGACAAATATTTTCTCATTAGAATAAATCAGAATTTATATATATATTTACTACAGAACCTAATATTTGATTTATATTT
>DWNR01002846.1:0-12465 GCA_018250455.1 Polygonus leo
ATTTTATAACAAATTGTAATAAGTTGAAATAATGCAAGTATGGCATGTGTCTGATGTTTAACGAACCATAATTTATTCGACTGAGATATTCTGAACAGACACATAAGACTGCAGGCAGAATAGAAATTATACATATAGAGTTGTTAAATTTGATTTACACTTTACTAAAGTAAACTCAGACTTCAGCTGCACACTATCCGCTGTTTTATACTCTTTTAACAGAAATTAATTACTACATCTTGCGGTGAAATTTGTTTTGTTAATCAGTTTGTTAGTCAGAAGTAGTTTTGCTCTAGTTTGTTTTGACTGCGCCCGTCTAGTGCAGAGTTGCAGACTGCTCGCCGCCATCGCATCACCTATTTACATTAGCTTTGGTTTGTGCAAATATTGTAAAATCAAACAGGTGGTTAGTATGTAACAGATATCCCACAAATTATACCGAGTCGAACTCTTGCGTCAGGTATAAATTCACTTTATTAAGATATAGAACATTATACGTAGTGAAAGAACAGTAACTGATTTATAACTATGTTTTTTATTGAAATTCTAGATACAGATTTGACAGGTTGAGGAACCTTCGTGACTTCCAGATATGTGGTCTAGTTTCAGATATCTGATATAGTTCCTGCAAATTTTATATCTCCGATTCATGTATGGGTAATTTTGAATTCGTTCGTGCATATGTGAAAGATACAGGTTTACAATTTGGTCCGTGAAAAAAGGTTCAAGAAGAAACAATCTGTGAATTTGTAAGCCGGAAATGTTACACTGACTTTAAAGACCACTTTAAACCAGTAACTTTATTACTTGTGACTAGGGTAAACTTACTAGTAACTGCCCCCTTAGGAATTTCGTGTTCTTTTAGTTGGACATAACATTATTCAGTGAAAATATAGAACATAAAATATCAGAGTAATTAAAAGAAATATAAGAGGCTTCTTGAACCTATAGCAACGAAATAAATAACATACATATGTTTTATCGTATAAAGGTAGCAAACGAATATACATCCCCAAGTATAATTAAATTATTTCTAAGTTTGATCACAGATACGTTGCTACCCCTGAGGACTAAGATGTTCGCCTCGTGTATAAGTATAACCGGCAATCACGCCTCCCCAAACTGAAACAAAAGAATTGTATCAAGAAGGATTATGAGGGTGGCGGTGGTACCTCCGCGGTAGAACTAAAAGAGTTGTACCAAATGGCAAGGATACCAGGCAAGTATATATGCCATGTACACGAACGTTAATATAATTACTTTACAATGTATGTAAAGAAGGTAGTGGAACTTCTATATTTCGGGCAAGACTCAGACCAAGACCGAAAAGATATTCTTGAATGTCAGTTTAGGAAATGTAAATACTGGAAACATTTGAATTCGAGGCGTACTTTGTTTTAAGTACCTCTTAACTTGTCGCTACTGAAAGATCGCCCTTAAGGAGAGATTTAATCCAAATGGGATTAATCACATAATGTGACCGTGGATGATAGTGACTTATTACAAAAGGGTGCTATAGGCTTATTAGTTATAGATGTAATGTGTGTCACCCTTTTCATTTTGTTTCGCAGAAACACAACATTGTACTTGTGTATTGTACCGACCATTACAAGGTAAACTTCTTTTTTTTGCTATAAGGTTATAGGTTATGAGGATGAAGGTGCTACCTGTAATAGCTGCAGGTTACTCTTACCAAAACCTAAAAGGGTACGTTGCTTGAATTTACTTACTCTAAAACTTAATATAGTGACGCCAGGACGGGCCTTGAAGCGAATATTCGAAGCGAAGCTTTATCCGGGCTGCTTCTCAAAAGGCAAAAGCTATACCGGTACTAATAATATTATATTATTACGCTAACGCTGGTACGGTTCGGTTCAAAAGATACCTAAGGAAGGACGGATAACAGAGTCCTAGTAATAGTCGTTACGATATCTTGGATACGGAATCTATATTATTGAATTAATCAATGTTAAAGGTCAAGCAGGTATACTCTACATCAATATAATGATACTTTAACAGTTTCAAACTTATATAATATTGTGTAATAACATATAGGTACAATATACAATAATATCCAGGTGGTTGACTTTAATCGATACGGCAACGATAACAGCGTGAAGCGACAAAGGATAACAAGTAATAAATACTGTGTACTCAGACATGAAACTTAGCACTGATAACAGCTGTAGCGTATTATTCGAGTAGCAATTATTATTAATATTGTATTATATAATTACGTAATTCGTACAAAATATGCTAAACATTTTTTTTATATTTTACTGTTAATGTAAAATAAAAGATAGAAATTCGCTTCTGTGAATTTTGAATGAATCGATTTTAATATTTTATTTATTACTGCTATGAATACGTCAGTCCTGATTTTATAACCTAGATATACCATACAGACAAAATAGCGCTTCAATTGCTTTTGAAAGTCCTTTACGAACGCCTATTTTGGTGTTTTGATTGCAAAGATAATAACATATTTTTATAGTTTTTTTAAGATTCAATATATCAAGCAATACCATATAAATATAATTTGAATTACACCTCTCATAACTGTGGGGATTTAAACAACATAATATTACCTTACTCCTTGGCTAGTTGCTCTTTGATTTACCCTATATATTGGCTATAAATATGTTGGCTATATATAGGCTATTTTTATATTAGTAACGTATGAAGTCGCAAAATATACTTAGTCATATGTTTAAACAATTATCACCTGGCAGATTCGAGACTATAGGATAACAGAAATTAAAGATAAGTGAATTTAGTGACAAATATACAGTGCAACGTTTTACAAAGCGTTCTGCTTTAGTGCAACTGTAAGAAAAGGACAGAAATATGTCAATCCGTCCACTGAGTCCTGAATTAGCTGAAAAGGCTCGCCTGGAGTTAAATGAAGACCCGAATAAAATCGCGAGTGACATTCAACACATTAAGGATTGGTTGGCGAAGCAACCGCATTTAAGAGCAAGAACTGGTATGAAATTGATTAATTTTATTTTCATGTGAATTTAAAGTGGCTTCGCCAGGTGGTAGACCGGTAGAACTCCTGTAGTTCGACCGGGGAGGTACCACCGCCACCGTCATAATCATCCGTGAAACAATTTATTGTGTTTCGGTTTGGAGAGGCGAGGTTGCCGGCTATACTTGGTTGGCGCGAGGCGAACATCTTAGTCCTCAGGGGTAGCAACGCATCTGTGGTCAAGGCTTAGGTATGACTCAAACGCACTTGAGGATGATTAATGATGTCCATAGGCGGCAGTGACCACTTACCATCAGGTGGACTGCATGCTCGTTTGCGACCTTTACACAATAAAAAAGTATTATAATTATTATGATTTTGTTGTACTATTATGGGATTCTCGTAGTTGTTATTTTTATTTTAAGGCCGGCTTTTGATATTTAAAGTAGTCCTTAAATGTTAACTGTTTGCGCATAAATAACTGTGGTTTTGAAAAAAATAGCAAATATGTCATTACTTATGTAGATTTATATTCAATTCAGATAAAGCATCTTTTATATTTTAATGAATTTTTGAAAAAAAAATACACTTTTTGTAATACCTTGAAAAATGCAAAATGTGGATTAAATCTATGCGGAAATAAAGTAACTTTTATTGCACATAATGTCGAAATATCGGAATAGAAATACAGAAGGTGACCGCTTCAATTAAATACATTACAGATGATCCGTGGTTGGTAGCTTTCCTACGAGGATGCAAGTACAGCTTAGAGAGGACCAAGGAGAAGATAGATCTCTTCTACTCCGTACGCACAACCGCTCCTGAACTATTCCGAGTCAAACACACTGATCCTCTGTTTATGGAAATCATAGATACAGGGCAAGTATAACATAGTTTATGAAAAAACTAACCAATTTATTCATAATTAATTGCGTAATTTTAGGTTGCATTAGAAGTGCAGTAGCATAAAAGGTACTGTCCTGAGTGTCAACTATATACTACATTGAATATTTTTTAGATTCTATCAAGTATTTCAATTAGCGATGAGGCGCAAGGTATGTTTAAGTTTTATAAAAGATGGTTTACTGATGGTAACTGGACCGACCAAAATAGAATACAGCTTTGCATAAATCAATGGTGATACTTATAATAAATTAAATTGATCAATTGGCTGAAAGTTGGTAGGTGAAATTAAATCACCTGTGAGTGCTTATTGAGAACTTGACTTTATTCTCATTTAGAAGGTCAGACAACCCCGAAAACGTGAATCAATTTACTCGTTAAATTTACTTAACTAATTACTGCAGCTAACTGTTAAGTAGGGGAATTGGGTGTGTCGAGGGAACCACCCTAAATAAGGTTTGAAGTTATTCAAGGTCTACCAGCGCTTAATTAATCATAATATTCATTTTTTTACATACAGAACTATGTTGACACTACCTAAATCGAAAGATCCTGCCGCCCCACGTGTGAGTATAATGCGTCCGGGGAAATATGACGCAGAAAAATATAAAATAACCGATGTGTCGTCGATTATGCATATCTTGCAGAAGGTAAATATGATGAAAACCATTTTTTTAACATTAGATTCATGATATATTTTAAATAGCCGGCAGTCAAAATGACGGTATATGGTCACATCTATTTATTTATTACTGTTTAATCATGTTCACGTCTTGTGTAAGAATAGCTGGCAAACATGCTTCTATAAAATCGAAACGCAAGAGATGCTTAACAGAGCATTTAACTTGGCGAATTGAATACTCGTACATTTTATTACTTCACGAGTACTAACGATAAGCGGTTTTTTGATGAAACTGTACTATAAAGTGGACTGATTTGTAGTATAATGTAAAATCCTTTCTGTTCTTCACATGCAGATAACGCTTGTTGAAGATGACAATACAATTGTAGCTGGGGCAGTAACTCTATTGGATCTAGAAGGAGTGACGATGTCCCACTTCTTGCAAATGACACCAATGTTAATAAAGAAGATGGTTGTAATTACACAGGTTGGTTATAAGCTGTTGCTTTTTCAATCCCTTATAAGAACGTTTGTGTTGCGTGCATAAGTGCATTAATTTCAACTTTGATGTTAAAACATTGGAGACATTAAATATTATAATTATTTTTATTTTCTCTAAATAGCATATAATTAAGAACCAAAACCCAAGAACTCTTATTTTTTCACCATTTTTATTGTAATTCATGTCTGGTTAAATTTAATTTTTATTTAAACTCTTTCATCAAGTATAAATTTATCCAAATTAAATATTGAACTTACTTTGTAGGATGCCGCACCAATCCGTATGAAAGGCGCTCATTTCATAAACACACCAGCGGGCTTCGAGACTTTGTTCAATGCAATCAAACTCTTGCTTAATGAGAAAAACAAACAAAGAGTAAGAGTATTTTAACCTATAGAACTGGTAAAACTAGTGGACCCGGCGAAAATAGCCTTCAAAAATCTCTATAACAAAATCACCTGTTGGGCCAAAAAGTATCTCTCAGGTTAAATTATGTTACACACATGTGCAAAATATTAAAAACGGTTAAGTAATTTCAGAGATTAAGGTCCACTAATATTGTATCACAAGTTTTTTGTATATTAAGATAAGGTTATGTTAACCTTACGGAAATGTATCTATTTCTTTCTCAAATTGGAACATTTGATTGAATTTAATAAATTTCTGTACAGAGTTTTTAAATTCATTTACCTCCATCGAATGCAATTTAGATATGTAATATCTACATATATATTTCTGTGGAGAGAGAGTTTTATATAAGTCTTTTTATTAAGCGTTTGTAATGACTTGTTTTGAAATATTAATATATTTATTTTAAATATAAATGATATTTATTTGAGATTTGAGAAAATAATTGATATTTATTTCCAGCTTTACGTTCACAATAAAAACTATGAGGAAATGTATAAACACATTCCCAGACATATTTTACCAGTTGAGTATGGTGGAGAGGCTGGAACCATCCAGCAAATAATAGGTACGTACCATTGTTATAATATTTTTTAATACAAATTTTGCGTCAACAAAATTAGTATAGTAAATTTGATGAAGATAATTTGCAACACAATAAACACGAAACTAGAAAGGATCGTGATAACAATAAGAATATAGAATTATAATTGTAATATTCTAAATTTATTTGGTTACAGATGAAACGAAAAAGAAGGTAGAAGAGTACAATGACTGGCTTTTAGAAGATTTGCAGTTTGGTACAGACGAGTCTAAGAGACCCGGGAAACCCAAAACTTCAGAGGAAATGTTTGGAGTTGAAGGCTCATTTAGACAGCTTGCGTTCGACTAAATAACCTGCCAGTGTACATTTTTTTGCGTTTGCTGAATGTTTATTATTAATGAAAATCTGAAAATAAATACAAATTTTATAAAACCGCATTGTGTTTTTTTTGTAATATAAGTAGCAAGCACGTAGCAAGAGCAGACGGCTTTTGCGTTCTTCATCTTTATATTTTCGTTTAGTTTCCAAGCTGTCAAACTCATTGAATCTTGTTATTGAATTTTAATAATTTCCTTTACTGGAAAAGTCACATTACATTACATATTAAATAATTTTAGACCATTAATCAATAAAATATCATGTCCAATATTTTAAAAATAGTAAGATTCTCCAATATGAAGTCCAAAGATATACGACACTAAATAATTAAAAGCATGTGCATGTATAGTATTACAACTTAAAAAATATATGTAATTGCCGAAGATAATCGATAAACGGCTATGATGTTGGATGATACGATAAACGAGACTGAGTATTATTGGTACTTATTCTAAGAATCTATAAATAAATATTAAAAATAGGTATAAGTTTACATAATAAGCATGCAGTTCAGATCAAATGATGTTATGGTAACAGGTTACTACTACCCATTAGTAACTGCTGGACATTAGTATTCATTCCCAAGTACGATTTAATCATAACTAAGTTTGACCGTTGGTGCGTAGTCACATAGTATAGCCAGCCATAATAGTTTGTTTTAACGAATAAAGGTTTATCGAATAAACTTTTTTGAAAACGAAACAGAATATGCTACATTAATTGACTAGCTAACACGATACGTCGATAAAATACACGAAAGCTGATTATCGCTTACGTTAACAAAATCGTACTGGATAACAGAAACTATGTGATAGGCCAAATCAGAGATAAAGTTGTAAATATCGGTTTCGGTACATTGTCGTGAATTTCGTGTTGAACAACGTGTGTGTCGCTTTGGAAGATTCGTAAAGGACAGAAACATGCCAATTCGACCATTGTGTCCAGAATTAGCTGAAAAGGCCCGTGCGGAGTTAAATGAAGACCCCAATAAAATTGAGAGTGATATACAACATATAAAGGATTGGTTGGCGAAACAACCACATCTAAGAGCAAGAACAGGTATGGGACGAAGAAACTTGTATGAGTTTATATAGAATCAATTATTTATAATTTTAACAGTGACTATATGTATTATGAGAAGTAATAAATAATGTGGGAACAAGGGCTCAGCATAAAAAATAGTACCTATTCTTGATTTATAAGCTGCTGTGTTGAAGGTCGATAGGCAAAATTAAAAGTTTTTTTGCTTTTTTCTCCTTTGTTTTGCAATCGGTTTTTTACTTGCTCGGTAGCTGACGAATTGGTGGTTCGAATTGACGTTTATTTGGTTTATTTGAAGTATTCGATTTCAATTTAAAATCAGTGTGTCTCAAATATATCCTGTTGAGCTAATATCTAAATATATAACGTAAAATACCGTAGTCAAATTTTATTTTAAAAGTAGTTTAGATACAAGCAGGTCTGGCTTACTACATAAGTATATATATATTATTTATTTACATTAGTTCTCGAATATGTGTTTAGTGTTAACTTTGTTTACGAAATAAATTTAACTGGAACTGTTTCAGCTTTAATCCTGATTTAATATCGATAAATATTTAAAATTTTAACAATGTTGAAACTTGCCAAGATATATTGTGGTTTTGCTTATTTAGATCTACGAAGTAAAAAAGGTCAATGTAGAAGTGTATTATTAAAAGTCAGTTTTTTTTAATTTACATGTATTATTATTCTTCAACAATGTAGTAAAAAAATAAGATATTCTTATTTATGGAATGCAATAATTATTTAATTACAGATGATCAGTGGTTGGTAGCTTTCCTGCGAGGATGCAAGTACAGCTTAGAGAGGACCAAGGAGAAGATAGATCTCTTCTACTCCGTACGCACCACGGCGCCTGAACTATTCCGAGTTAAGCACACTGATTCTCTGTTTATGGAAATCCTAGATTCAGGGCAAGTACAACGTACTTTATAAGAAAACTTACAAATGGCAAGCTATTTATTCATAATTAATTGCGTAGTATTAGTTTACATTAGGATACAATGTTGAATTAATCCTATCGCGTTTTTAGGATATTATTGTTCTGATTTACTAAATTGCGTATTTAAAAAATAACAACTATTATCTTTGTATTTTACTAAGTAATTCAGTCAGCGAAGATGGGTATCGGATATTAAGCGTCCACTATCAGGTTCACCCAAAATTTTGTAAGCCCTAAATAAGTTTGGACCTTATTTAAATTTTATTTCCTTTGAAAATATAAATGTACATATTTCATTTAATTATGTCTTATTACATACAGAACGGTGTTGACATTACCTAAATCTAACGATCCTGCTGCCCCTCGCGTGGCTGTAATGCGACCGGGGAAATTTGATGCGGAAAAATATAAAATGACCGACGTGATGGCAATTACGCATATAATGCAGAAGGTAAAAATAGTAAACAATTAAAAAACTATGCTTAATAGTAAAACTATGCTTAATAGTCGGCAACCACATCTCTTCAGTAATAAGCTAAAGTATCAAAAAAAACAAAGAATTTTTCAATTCCTTTCATGTACAGATGACGTAGTAACAATGAAATACAACCGAATTGGAAACTCATCCTTTTTTTGTAATAAATAAAAAAAACAAACGGGAGTGGCGGTCCAACTGCTCCAGCTGGCAAAAATTTTATTTTTTTTTTGTACATAAATTATGGGTTATTGGGCTGGTTCGTAGTATAATTACAATAATGCACTTTCTGATCTTCACAACCAGATCAAGCTTGTTGAAGATGACAATACAATTGTAGCTGGGGCAATAACTCTACTGGATCTGGAAGGTGTGACTATGTCTCATTTCTTGCAAATGACACCAATGCTAATGAAGCAGATGGCTGTTATCACACAGGTTTGTCAAAAACGGTTGCTTATTTAATCACTTTGATTTTATTTTACGTTAACTTAATTGGAAAATTTAGAAATTTTAAAACATTAGAAACTTCTCAAAATAAAAAAAAAATATTTATTTCCGCTTAATAGTATAATTGTAAATCTGAGAATTTTGCCAATTATTTTTCAATTATGTCCGATTTGACTTATTTTTTGGTCAGAAATGTATACATTTTGTTTACTTCTGTTAATTATTTTTTTCAGGACGCCACACCAATTCGTATGAAAGGCGCTCATTTCATAAATACCCCGCCGGGCTTCGAGACTTTATTCAATGCAATCAAACTCTTACTTAATGAGAAAAACAAACAAAGAGTAAGTATTTTTACTTTTTACACGCTTGAATCTTTAGATTACATTTTAATAAATTTCAAGAAGTCCAAATCGTTGCAAATTTTGCATACATAAAGAGAATCCATGACAATACAATTATTTGATATTTAAAGTATGATTTTCTAATAAATTGATCACAAGTATTAGTGATCATGCATGCAACAATCATGCATGTTGTGCTTAAGCTTTTTACGTATTTTTATGTTAAAACTAACTTTTCAGTTATTTACTATTTCTTATTTTGAATATGTTTAAAAAATTATAGTATACTGAATAAAAATAAATTACTTTCTCTTTTTCTGATCACTATCTTTATATATATAACATTATTTTAAATTTTTTAGTTCGTAAAAAAACACGCTTTCGTTCGCTACGAATTTTTTAATTTCTTTAAACTATAATTTATTAAACTATAGAACTGGTAAAATTAGTGACAGATATATTCTTGCTATTAAAAATCCCGGGGCGCATTAAAATTAATTTGTATCTCTTAAGTTGCAATAAATTTCACATGAGCAAAACATTAAAATCTGCAAGTATTTTCGGAGGTTGACATGACGCCCGATACACGGGATTTTTATATTATATTATTACAGAAATATATCTATTTCTTTATCATATTGAAACATTTTATTAAATTTAATGAATTTGGGTATATGTAGAACAAAGTTTTTAAATTAAATAATAAATCACCACCTTTAATTCAATTTTGGTAAATCTATTTCTGTGGAGATAAAATTAATTTTAAACCATTTGATATTATGGTATTAGTAGTAGTACTAGTAGTAGAAGTAGTAGACTTTGGACTTTTTACTTAGTGATTTTAAATTACCTGTGTTTAATCTTTATCCTTGTTTGTTTAATATATGATATGAGAAAATAATTCGTATTTTTTTCCAGCTATACGTGCACAATAAAAACTATGAGGAATTGTATAAACAAATTCCTAAAAATATTTTACCTGCTGAATATGGTGGAGACGCGGGAACCATTCAAGAAATAATAGGTATATTACTGTAATTTTTAATATAAATATTGAAAATTTGAAATTTTTTAAACAACATAAAATGTAATATGAAGGGATCACGATATAAAACGAATATAGAACATTTTGATAAGTCTTAGTCTATTTGGTTACAGATAATATGAAAAAGAAAGTAGAAGAGTACAATGACTGGCTTCTAGAAGATTTGCAGTATGGTACGGACGAGTCTAAGAGACCTGGGAAACCCAAAACTTCCGAGGAAATGTTTGGAGTTGAAGGCTCATTCAGACAGCTTGCATTTGACTAAATAACCTACATAGTTTTAAAAGTTTACACTTTATGTTTTATATATTTGTTTATTGAATATTGTTTTTTTTTACTTAAAATCTGCTACCTAATTAAAAACTATTTTTATACAATCTCATTATGTTTTGTGTAACAAGTACGAACTAGAAGTATAAAATGAGACGCCTTTCGCATCTTTCATTATTACAACTGTTACTTTAAATCTTTTAACTAATTTCTGTTTCACAATTTTCGACGACTTTCGAGAATATTAGGTAGGTTAGGTAGTATCAAATACAGAATACTAAGTAATTAAGATTATGTACTTACAACTTACAATAATCCTAGATATGATTGCTGACGCTAATTGATAAACGTGTTTGATATCGAATGATACGATAAACTAAAATTAGTAATATTAGTACTTATTAGGTACACATCAATGATGTCCATTAGGTAATAATCTATATTTTTTAAACCTATATAATAACATTATAACTGGACGACGTCTGAACTTTGAAGAAAAATGTATGTGGGGGTCTTTATAAAAGCAATAGAAGGAAAGCCACCATTTTAGAATTCTAGTTTATCCGTCTGTCTATACGTTTGTCCGCGTCCGCTAAAACTAATGCATTAATTTAGATGCGGTTTTCACAGTTGTATTGCTTAAGATCTAACTTAAAAATGTTTTAACTTGATACACCGCCGAGAAGTCGATTTAACAAGAGTACAACAAGCTCGATCTCAGTCCTCACGCAGTAGCGCAGTTGGGATTTGAATCGAAAGTAACGTACACCGAAGTTGATTTTAGATGTTTTGGACGGTAGTGACTTACCTGATGGTAAGTGGCTACATGGCTGTGGCTACAACAGGTAGACCTGACGTGATGTCCTGGTGAACAGCATAGTCGTTTGCTGTGTCAATAATGTGTTGACTTGTATAGGATTTTTTCTACGATCATTCTATAAAATCTTTGAAAACAAAAACAAAGTCGATATTTTGTAACAATCTTTTGTACATTACACAAACATGGATTAGACACCTGAAAAGAGATTACCACTTTACAGTGTATAACAAAATCGTACAGGATAACATAAAGTATGTGATAGGTCGAATCAAAGATAAAGTAGTAAATATCGGTGGTGTACGATCGTGAATTTAGTGTCAAACAACGTATGAGTGTGACGCTTAGGTAGTTTAATAAGTGAGAACAGAAACATGCCGATTCGTCCTTTGTGTCCAGAATTAGCTGTAAAGGCTCGCGTGGAGTTAAACGAAGATCCAAATAAAATTGAAAGTGATTTACAACATATAAAGGATTGGTTGGGCAAGCAGCCACATCTAAAAGCAAGAACAGGTATGGAAGAGAATTTATATCTGTTTATGTAGATTTAATTTACTTGCCTAGCTTCTTCCACTTTCATAAATCTCCTCATACAGACACGCCGATTTCGGAGACTCTTGACTCTTTTATTATATATTCTTGAATACCGTTTTATTCTTTAAGAAGGATTCAATACCAACATAAAAACTTTTTAACTAAAAATAGAACCGACTTCAAGATGAACTAAAAAGTGAAAAATAATTAATAATTTT
>DWNR01002847.1:0-12464 GCA_018250455.1 Polygonus leo
AATATTATTTAAATGAGTTTTATGTTTTAATTGTAAGTAAACTAATAATTAAATGCATTAAAACAACATTTATACATCAGTAAAGAGCCTTATCAGCTCTTTTTTATACAACGTTAGCGATTGTTTGAACATAGCAATGTCTTCAACTTTAGTCGAATTGCGGCCGGACCGTCGATTACTGGACCATGATTTCGAGGGATATAAGTTAAATTTACAAGCACTGCCTCATCATACATTCAACCTAGAAGTTCCCGTGGACCGCCTGTATCCTGACGAAATACAATACTCATTCGTACACGCAAAGCTCTTCGCACTTCATAACCACCTGGTACTTGATTACTGGGATCACGCATTTAATTATTATTACATCGACAAAAAACAACAAGTACGTAATGTTACTTTTGAAAATATTAACAATACATTCCAAAATGCTGTTGTATATGATGTACCAGCTCACGTAGAAAGACAATCTGGGCATTTTAATCCTTGTCTCGCATTTCCATCCTGTAACAGAGCTGTCACTAGTGATGGTACGGGTTACTTGCACATAGCTGATACTGGTGCAAGAAACAAACCAGCAGGGGAAAAGCCAACCTGGCAGACCCTACATTCCAATTTGGTGCTGGGTGAAGGCAAATATTTCATCATAGTTGATGCCAGAGCGGAGGAAAAGGATAATATTGAATTAATACACTGTCTCCTTCAATCTGTTGAGCAGAATGATAAGCACTTTGATTCTCTGCTAACATGGGTAACATTTGAAAATGATGGACAAACATGGAAGCAGTCATCAATGAGGCAACTAAAGGGCAAGGGTATAGTCCACTATGCTGCCCTAGAAACCGGTTGCAATGGATTATATTTAGCTTCAGATAACCCATTTAAATTTATATTGGATACTAACACAGAAATTATAGAGAAGCCAGAAGAACCTAAACAAATAATTTACACCTGGCTCCAAACATCTGAAGATATTACACTAACACTTAAGTTGCTAAATGACTTCAAAAAAGATTTATTTCATGTGTCTGTAACCCCACTAGCAATTAAAGTTAGTTATGCGGGGAAATGTTTTGTTGAAGGAAAGTTAAAGCATAAGGTAGATAGTGAATTAACAACTTGGAATATTCAAGAACATGGACAAGTCGATATATTGCTGACCAAAAGTGAAAGTATGATCTGGGACGAATTGATACAAGGGGGAGATCGTAATGGAGAGCAGATAATGGATGCCAGTCTGGTGGAGGAAGCCCACAGGCGGTTAGCACACTTATGTTCAGAAACCGCAGTGCTGCCAGACAAGCCTACACCTGGGCTGTCCAGTCAAGAGCTTGAGGAATGTGATGCAGCATCTGAAGAAGACACCGTATTAGGCAAGTTTTATTTCTTAATATCATAACTTTTAATTACTTGTTGATTCAATTGAAAACATACAAATTTCTTGTCACAAAACATCAGATTTTATTTGTGTAAGCATAATCTATTGTACTGTATTTTGTTGTAATTTCATTCCGTATTTTGTTCTTAATTATTCATTTTCATTGTAAATCTTTACAGTGAGGATGGAAGTGTCTACTCATCGAGTTACACACAGAGCTCCCCTGAGCGTTCATCACTACTTGTTTAGTGTACAACTGGAGACACGGGAAGTGCCAGCATTGGTACTCAGACATGATGTGGATGCATGTGTTTGGCAGCCATATGCACAACTTGTCAATAACTTGAGCTGGCCGATGGTACATCAAGGAACGCTTATGGCATTTGGCTATGTACAGTCATCGAAACAAAATCGAAAATTCTTAACTTGTCCACCAAACTTCTCATATGGAGTAGTGTGTGAAGCCACAAGGCATATATTTATTTACAAAAATGCAGGCAACCAGAACTGCCAACTCAGAAAAAGAACTGGGGGTATCATGAAATCCATAAAAGTTGGACAACAACATCTTGTTAACATTGAGAAACAGGAAGAAGTCTTAGGAATCAATGCCACTAATGAATATCTATTTGTGTTAACTGAGAATTCACTGACTGCTATTCAGATACAATAAAAAAAAAATTATACATAACATATTTTATTATACATTTTCTGTTTCTTCCTCTTCGTCACTATCACATTCTATACTCTCTTCAGAAGAATATCCTGTTGTAAAAAGAAGATTCTTAGGTCTCTTCTTCTTCTCAGCCTTGATTTCCTTTTCTATCTCCAATTTCTTTTGTTCAGCTATCTTCTCTGTGAGTAATGTTCGTTGTCGTTTCCAAGGCACTCCCTCTTTCCTATCAGTATTAACATCTGTGCCATTTGTTTTGGCATCACAAGGCTCGATCTTTTCAGATGTATTATCTCCATTATGCTCCAAGGCGTTGGAATCTGTTTTTCCATCTTTTTCATAACCAAATTCATCTTCTGAAACAGATAACATTCATGAAATTATAGAGTAAAGATGAAAATCTGACAGACAAGTAAGACATGGCATTGTTGATTGTTTACCTGGTGTTATAATTTCAAAGTTAAATGCATGGTCTTTTAGTACAACAAAAATAATGGGAAATTCCACAATACATTTTCCTGAGAGATTTTCCATTAGAGATTCAGATGTGTCCAATTCAAAAAACTTTTTTGCTGATCTCTTCACCTTCTCAGCTGAAACAGAAAAGTAAATTATTTTTTATACCTGTATGTATAGATTTATTTTTCAACTTTAACAAGAAAGATTTGACAGACTATAAAATATTGCATGTATTAATACTACATACATTACTTATAAACATTTTTTTTTTTGCCATATTTTACTAATAATTAAAGTCAAACTTACCTCTCAACAAAACTTTAACACCACTGAACCCAGCTGACTTATAGTACACCAAAGATTTGGATCCTTCGAATGGCACAGCATCTGGGTTGATATATTTATCAAGCAACCGTGACAACTTAGTATGCTCCGAACATTTCTCATCAACAAATTTGAGTGGATTTGTCTCAACATTGGGGAACACCCATTCAATTCTCCAATGTATCACATTAGTTCTAAAGTTGTATCTTGTGGTGTTAATGGAGTGCCTGGTGAAGTTTTGTGCCAGGAACTGTAGGACTGTACCTCTCTTTCTGGCTGCCATTTTTAATTTGAATAAATGCTGGAATTGTGAAACAGAATCACAAGTGAATAATATAATAATTGAATATAAATTATTCTAATTTTTAGTATACTTCAATTAAAAATTCAGTATTACTTTTTTTTACATCTTTACATATTCATTATAGACTTATTTAACCATTAGTTAATGTGCCAACTGTGATAATTTAATAATAACTTTCATAAAACTTAATAAAAGGTCTGTACTGAAGTCACAGATATGTAATTACTCCTGATTAATATGATTCTTACTGTCCAGACACAACACAATTTGCTTATTAAGCAACTGATACTTGGCTATTATACAAATAATTATTATCAAATTACACATACAACTGGTAAATCCTTGTCAATCCTTGTGAACTTTTTCTTTTCATCCCGTTTTACTGCATACACGAATCTAGCGCACTCCTCGAGTAGCCGGTAGTCGCTGAGCAGGTCGGTGTCGGTGAAGTCCTTCACTCTGATGAACTTGGTGCGGTCTCTGATCCCATCACACTCCAGCTCCTTCTTGTGGATACGCACGCAGTTCAAACAACATGTCTTTACTTCGCATTTCGGACAAGTGTACATGGCCTTGTTGGCGCCACACACTTCGCAGTCGCCAAGCCTGAACAATAGGATTATATAAATTAAAACTTCTAACTTCCATCAGTATATAGAGTATCGGAAAGCAAACGGGTAAATAATACTCGCCTTGATTGTTCTTCGTTTGTGTTATCGGGTTCACTGTCTGAAGACGACATGGTTATCGCTGATGATTATTGAATAAGTACTACTTGAATCTATAAGCACCACAATAATTAGTAACTGTCGTACATTATAAATCTATAAATAAAAATAAAAACAGTAAAAGCATGGGTTTCATGCTATATAGTTATCTGTGTTTCATGCATGAATTTAAAATGACATGACGTTTGACATTTGCTTCCTATTGCCACTCGATAGATTAAGATTTTTGAATTGAAAAGTTTCAAAAAACTTTTATTTTTGATGATCATGTTTATGACTTTTATGACTCCACAGAAGGAAATATTGAGGAGCTATTTATATATTATTTTTGAAAAAATATTTTTAACAATTTTGTTATACATTTGGAAAAATTATCAGGCCGTTTAAATTTCTGACAGACAGTGGTACTTGTCAATTTGTTATCAACTGATTGTCAATTTGTTTTGACATAGCTTGATACGAAATTAAATGAAACTTCTTATTTTACTATCAAAACAAAGGTGTTTTGTTTATAAAACGAAGTTATATTAAAATTATACGTTTATATTATGTCGGGTTCAGAAATCCAAGGCGATGACTGGGATCTAGCCTGTTCCGATGACGAGTTATCGAAATGCGGCGTATACATAGGCAAAAGTTGGATGCCGGACCCCGCGGAACTTGAGGACTTGTACAAGACCATCGATAAAACTGGAACTTTGAATTTAGAATGGAAGTGTCCCGGCAGACGAGCGCCGTCTCCAGTGCCTGTGAGTAAAGAAAACCAACCCGAAGTTCCAGTGTCTCCTATTAGGGAAGAAAAATCCGATTTCGACTTTATGGACGAAGTGAATTCTCTTCGACTGAGAGTACGGAGAGAAGGAGAGGATACGTTACGGGGCTCCGCCAAAAAGAAAACTACTTCGTTTGACGGTATTTTGTCCAACATGATAAGGCACAAGAGGATAGAGCAACTGGAGAAGCAAGCAACCACCGCTAGTCCTAACACCTCGTCCAGTAATAGTTGAACTGACTAGTTTCAGTCTATAGTGTATATAAACATGAGACATTACATTCCTACGATGAGGGAAACGTTAAAACCTGATATTTTATATACTTCAAGTGAAATGTGAGTCTGGAAATATTTTCTGCAATGTTATAAAAATATTAAATGTAAATAATGGGTAAATCTGTTAGCATAAGATTTAATTGAATAAAACACAGTTTACTGATGTAACTATTCTATTTTATATTTACAAATACTCTCTATATCTATCTATATAATCTACAGACTTAAATGTGCTGATGCAGGTTTAAGCAGACTGTCGTTTTCTTCTAACAACTGCCCACATCTGTCCATGTTGTCTAGGATGTGGTCCAGCTGCCAGTGTTTACGCAGCAGAGCAAGATCCAGGTCAAACTTACCTTGTCTAATACACTGTACTCCTGTACAATGTGCTGAAGTTTTCAATTGGATACCCAAGTCATGAATAAGTGTCCACAAATATTTATCATATTCATTCACTGATTGGATCTCTGAAAAAAAGTATTTTTTTATATACAGAACATAGTAACCGTCCTTAAGGTTTAATAACACAAAGTAGAGTATTTATAGAATATGAGAGTGAAAAATAAGGGAAATCAAAAATAAGTAAAATTTTTGTATTTCATAAAACTTCTCACATGTTGAGACATTATAATAATATTAAACATAGTGATCTAGTTCCTATTACGTAGGCCTTACATTGTACAAACAGTATCACTTCCTTAGTTCATTGTCCTTGATTACTTAATTTATTATTCAGAGTTGTACTAGGTAGCTTACCTAATGTAAAGTTGGGTGGATCAAAGTGTACACATTTGATGCCATATACTACTGGAAGTTTGCTATTTGCTGGTCGGATCACACCCTGAGAAGCCATATCGTACATTGTTTGAGAATCCATGTGGACCCCTGATAACCTGTAAAATAAAGATTGATTGATGTTCAGATAAGTAGAAAAAAAAGTAAGACAGTTAAATAAATTATATTTTATTTCTTTGAAAATATAGATATATTATTTCTTTCTTTGAATATGAACTTTTATTGTAATTTGTGGGAAATAAATTTATAATCATGTATAAAAATTAAACTATGAACAGCCAGTTCAGATTCATGTGACAAACATTAAATATGCTCTGAATAAGAATAAGGCGCAAAAAGAGCTCTCCTTCAAAGCCAGCGATGCATTGGTGGTCCCTCTGGTGCTGCAAGTGTCCAAAGGTGACGGTGACTATCCATCAGGTAGCCCGTCTGCCTTATCGCTAGGTTTAAATATAAAAAAAAAAAGATATTTATATCTACTACTTTTAGTGTCTCCTAAACACAGGAATTCATTTCATTAACCAGTAACCAGGTAATAAACAAGTAACAAATTGTTAATTATAATAAAAACAGACATACTTACTCATACATAGTTTTCTGATGAGCAGCCTGCATGTGTGCTACAATCTTATCTATTTTCTCCCTAGTGATATGACCGAAGGTAGCCCTCTCAACAGTCTTTCCGTTCCAGAAGTAGGTATCTGTGGCCTTGCCCAACTGGCCATGCACCTTGAATGCTCTAGTTGGTCGTGCGGTGTTTATTTGATATGTCAATTTGGTTCCATCGTTAATTCCTAGTACTGCAATGTAACAAAGTCTATATAGGCTAATTCATAATTCATACAAAAATATTTTAAAAAATTACAGTGAGATAGCAATGGATGGATTATTGAAATATACATTTTGTTTTACTCATGGTACATGATACCATGAGTAAACAAAAGGTATATTTGTATTCAAATGGTTTGGTGCGAGTAATCTACCTCATTCAGTCTTTATGGCACCCACAAAACAGGGAATCATTGTGCGAGTACAGAATATATTTATATATGTTATTTTACTTAAATTTTACTAATTCCTTACACAACACTCCGCTACTGAACAGCCCTAAGTGCGTCGCCCAGCTGCATCGGAAGTCATCATGAATGAACTGTGGACCGCACACCAAGGGATCGTCTGCATAGTTGGGCACTAGCTTTACAGTCATAGGAGCATTAGTGGCGCCCACAATCTGCACCCGTTTCTCCTGGGGTTCTCGTGGTAACGCATTTACATCTACAAAAGTTTATTTATCAAATGTATTATTTGTCTATTGGTATTATTAACGAAATAATTGTAAAGATATATTTTTAATGATTGCTCATACTTGTTTGAGTGCTAAATAAATATTAGTATATGAGCCTTAAATGAACTTTTTCAATTTGAACGTATAAATAAACTAACCTCTACAGAGATTTGTAATAATCGTGTGTTGAACTTTACGCACTGAAACACAAGGCGGTTTGTATACACAAATAAGTCCATTAAGAGCTTTGTATGCCCAAGTCGCTTTCTTAATCTTCACCATCTTCACTCAATTAATTTAAAAATAATTAATATGACAACAATTTATGTTTTTCTCCCTCTTGTTTGTAAGATGTCAAACATAAACTGTCAGTAAACTTTGACTGTCAACAAGGTTGACATAAAAATTCCTTTTTATAGTAGAATAGTAGAATTCATAAATTCAAGAAAAAATCAAAATTCTTTAAATATACCCTATAAAAAGCAATTAAGTAAGAATAACAAACCTTGTACTATTTATTTATACGCATTTAGTAAAATCTATCACATTGATTGATTGACAAGTTGAATTGACAAATTGATTGATGGTGATAACTACGGCGATGTTGCCACTTACAAGAGAAAATTACTAATTCGAAGAATTATTAAGACATTTTAAATCTAGCTAAGGCATTGACACTGAATTCTAGATTGAGACACCACAGGATATTGGAAATAGGCTTTGTCTTTAAATTCTATACTGGCGATAACTTTAATTCCGTAACGTTACTTTAACGTACTTACACATTTAACAAGACACACAAGATTTTCGACTTTAAAAAAACTATAAGTACATTTAAATAGACACTGAACTAAACTAAACTTTTGAATACAACATAACTTTACCCTATCCTCCAGCTACTCTCAGCTTTATAACTTAATATTACAAAGTATGCAATTCAACTATGATTACAAAGTAATATAATATTCCATGTCCGTAACTTCGCTTCTATGGTTCAACTGTCCGTTTCTTTGCGAATGTATGTACAAAGAGTTGGTCATTTTATATAAACTGTCAATTATCACTTCGAACCAAGCAATTTAGACGAAATTGTAATCTTTTCAATTATCAAATATGTGCCTACACTTTTACTTTTTTAAGTATAAAAAGTATGTATACGACATACATACAAATTCTTATTCATTATGTAAGTGGAATCTTAATTATTAGGACCCTGTTACTAAGACTTCATAGTCCATTTATCAAAAGTCACAAATCAGACAGTTAATTAATGTGCAAGTCCTACCTGTGGGTAGAACTTGATCGATTGTTAAAGATATTTAAAGAAAAGTAAGGCTACATTTTAATCTTTAAACTTCTTATTCGCAAACTACCTATCTAATTACCTAGTTAAGTAGCAATATAAAAAATAATAAAGTTAATAGCTTTACTTGTAAAAAAATAATTATTAAAAAATAAGAAACTTAAATGTTCTATGTACTAGAGTAACATGACCTGATAATTGAACCGTTTAAAAATATGATAACTAACATGTCTTCCATTCTCTGTCACGCTGTGTCTCATAAATTTCTGTGTATTATATTTGAAATGATAATATAGTAGAAATTAAAATCTTCATGTGGCAACCCTTTTCGAAACTGAAAGAAGAATTCTGTCCGACTGACACGACACGACATGAAATTAGTTAGTCTGTGGTTCGGTTCGAGCAATGGCCGATTGAGTTGGTCGGCTCTGGCGTATATCAGAATCAGGAGTCTTTTTGTGTTCTTCCATTAGAACTTTAAATATACCCGGTAGCTATTTAGTGTAAGTTGTTAAATCGTATCAGTGTTGAGACTGTGGTGCAGATATTTAAGTGGCGCGAACGGGACCGTCGAGTCGTGGTGTAATTTCAGTGAAATTTTGTTATTGGTAAGTTGTATTTGAGTGTGTCAGATTGCTCGCTTTAACAAATAGAGACATACAATGGGCATTGTGATGTTTGCGATCATGTGTAGAGAGTATTTGGAATGTTCTGTGAGTGCGAGGCACTGGCAACAGACAATCTCGCAGCGGGTACGCATCACGCAACTTGTGCCAATTCGTGGTTGCACGATTTTATGCCTTTCGTAAGCACACGTTTTTGTTTCTATCGCCGAGCAGCTAGCAGCGTCCCACTCAAGAGTTGTGACAAAAAACCAAATATCTCTTGAGCCTCTAAATTGGAAATCCCCTATGTATTAGTGTAGTTTGTTCATATTTGTACGTGTATAATCATACATTCCCACTGAAATAAATGATTTCATTGTGAGTAAATTATAGCTTAGTGGTTTTATGAATGATGTTGTTTAGGAGGAAATATATAATTTCAATTATTTGTTATTACACAGTAACTTAACATCTGTGTTTAAGAGCGGATATTAAACTAGTCATTTCTGATTAGAAATATCACCTTATACTACATACCTATTATTTGTTATTATGTTGATTGTAAATCTAGTTAAGAGTACATTAATTAATTACATTTCTTAACATTTACAATTATGGTATATTAAATGACAGTTACGAAATTTGAAACTAAAATAACATCCACATATAAAATGAATAAAATATTCATCAAAACAAATCCAGATTAAACACTAATAACCCATATTAACCAATAGTGAGCAATATTTATATATGATTAGATATAAATTATAAATAAAATAATGACTACTTAATCAAAGCATGTATTATACCAATATTTATGAACTTGTATAATCCTTACAACCCTTTATCACATAATGTAAAAACAGCACTAAAATGAATACAAAGTTTTACAAATTTAAAATTTTAGTATACATTTGAAAACTAAAAAATTATGCTGAGTTTTATGTTTGTTACTTTAATGATGTTTGTCTGTGTGATATGGCATCATAGTTTATCATATTTACATTTTATATTTCATGCAATTACAGTAGGCCCAACCACTACCTCACAATTAGTAGACAAAAAAATTACACAAAAAGAAAATATCATTCTCACATATACAAATTGTAGTTGTCTCTTTGTAATATTACTTGTGTACAGTGAATAAATAATGTTGAAAACTTGAAAACAATATTAAATAAATTGTTATAAAATACACCAATACTAAAAGGCAGGTCATTTATATAATTATTGAAATGAAAATAGTACATTGACTAAAAGCTACATAAAATTATTCTCTTACCTATTATAGATATTGTCTTATCAACAACCTTAAGGCTATAGATAAAGTTTGTAGTATGTGTTCATTTTTATTAGTGCAAGTGTACTCGATTTTAGTCAAAAGTATACTTTAAATTTTTTATCACATTTGATTGCTAAGATCCCACTTTGTGTATGTGTTATGAAGTGCTTGCATTTAAGCATAAATTTCTAATATCCAATTTAGATTAGGTACATTATCATTTGAAGTATTGATAACAAGATGAACTACAATAATAGATAGTAGAAAGAAAAAAGATGTTGTTAGAATAGATTTTTATTTTACTTAGGTATATCATAACAATTGTCCATTAATAAAATAAATAATGTTATATTTTTATAATATTCTTACAGTCATTAAAATGTTATGTTTAGATCTTAGTTTTACAATAGAATAAACTAATTAACTTGTTCATTTTCCTTAATACAATACATTTATACATACATTTTCAGTTTGTAAAATAAGTTTGATCCAAGTAATTAAATAAAACCAAATTTTTATTTAAAAATTGTATAATTCTGTAACCTAAAATCTCTAAATTTCTAGATCAAGTACACAGGGTCAGGGGTTGAACCTATGGCAGCTGTCTTCCCCTACTCCTGAGTACATCATGTTCTTGTTTTTTGTTCCATATTTAATAAGTTGTTATTGTAAGTTAGCTAAAAGTCACATATCTTCAGGAAGTGGATCTGAGAGACTAGTTTATTTCTAGTTTATTGATATTTCACCAATTAGGTTACTTATTAAAGTCGTGTATCATGAGATAATATGTACAAGACAAGTACCTAATTTACTAAATCTAAGTGTTAATATATTCTGTTGACATTTCACCATTCGGGTTACCTATTAAACTCGGCGACTTTAAAGCCAATTAGCAGTTAATCGCGGCAAGGTTCGGACGAGGTTTCCTATTGTAGTCGGGTGTGTGTCACGAGTGGCGAGTAACCTTGTTTGCGGAAGCGAGCGCCACTAGAGTCCTCTACGGCGCTATTTTTATAGGCCTCGTTACTACGCGAGTGTACGAGGAATTTTTGTTGATGCTTCATTACGAATGTACGACAGTTTACAATGTTATCAGAGATTCTCTGTTGTTAAAATTTTTGCTAAGCAGGCTATGTACTCCGACCACAATCGTATGAATGAGTGTGATGTCCACTAGTCCTTCACCGATTTATATCGATGCGTGCCAATGAATCGGCGGTGGGCGTAGCTTCGTGCTCATTGATACTACGGCGAGTTTTTGACACGTAGCTGTGTAAAGTACAAAATATGTAGTTAGCACGGTCATAGTATATACAATAAGATGTGGATATACAAACACGGCGAAATACAGGGACGCTTTTAAAAATGCGCAACCAAAATTCATTGTAAACCAATATTAAAGTCTATACCTAGCGATAAGACACTGAATTCTATAAATAGATATTATTCAGACTTATCGCTAAGTTTAAAATTTTAAGTCAAAGAAAAAACTTAACAGTCTCATAAATTATCTAGCAGGTATCAATTTTTTGTATACAATATTTAAAATTTATAGCACCATAGTGTTTACTATACAGCCAATTATCATAGGATGGTTTCTTAGAGACTAATTTATTACTTCGTAATCAAAGCGGACTCTATCGTATTCATTATAATGCCACAAATTTTCCAAGTAATTTATTTTATTTTGTTATTAATGCAGACAAACAAAGACAAAATTATTACGTACAATATCCATAATACTATTATATATTATGTATATTTAATCATTTCTAGATTAAGTAATTATATAAAAAGGAGATAGAATAAATTAAATCAATTATTTTATGCAAAACGTAAATAAGTTATTGTTACATACTGTAGGCAATAAGCAAATTAATGTTGCAAAAACCATCGTTTTATTTGTTAGTATAAATATTTCTACAACAGCGACGAAACAGTCAAAACTGAAATATGAGTCAACGATGACGTCCCATCTTCCGTTCGTTATCGGCGCGGCATGTGCAAATTAATTTATTTATATTGTGCGATAAATTATATTTTCATTGTGTTCGTTAATTATAGCGCGATAAGGCGGCTCGTTATTGAATGAGGTTACAATGTATCTGATTACTGCTTATCGAAATGTGTCGCTAATGTGACAGATCTTATATATAAAATTCTCGTGTCACAATGTTTGTCTTCGTACTCCTCCGAAACGGCATTACCGATTTTAACCAAATTTTGCATGCATATTCAGTAGGTCTGCGAATCGGCTAACATCTATTTTTCATCCCCCTA
>DWNR01002848.1:0-12463 GCA_018250455.1 Polygonus leo
GAGGGTCCCTGTCCTGGCTATTAAGTTCAGTCTGTAGTGTTAGGTGCTACTTGTGACAAAGCAAGTACCCACTACGCTAAGTACCACTTTAGAATATCTATCTACTTTATTTTATCTAGTAGAATTATAAATATTAATTTGTAGATTATTCTTTATGTTATATTTACATTATTTTATTGAAATATGTATGATCGAACGTCATTATAAAACACTTTACATTATTTAGTTACATTTACATTATTTTTTTAATTTTGAACCGTGCGATATGTCTTCATTCAACGCCATTAAAGTTTAAAGCGTTCCGAAACAAAATTAAAATACTTGATTACGCAAATTATGTATACTGATAAATGTTTGATTACTTAAAAAGTATAATTTTCTTGGGCTAAGGTAATGTTTTTTATTTAATTAAATTAATTTGATAAATAGAGCCCTCGTCTTAATTACATTTGATAAAAATGGGCGGTAGACGGTAATAAACATTTCATAATTATAGAGTTTACCGCTACAATTAACTCGTCAAAAAACTTTGTTGAGGATGGTTTTTTCATCAACAATAGTTGTATTTTATATAGGCACATGCTTCAACTTACTACTATAGCCTTGTTAGTATATTTTATAGATTCCGTGCTCTGTTTTGGGAGTAATAAATATGCGAAATATACGTATTTACAATGCGAATGTGGACGGATGTAGATACCGAGGAAGACCCAGACTGACATTTCATGATCAAATTGATCGTGCGCTGTCTAAAGGAGGTGTCAAGAATCTCCGAAATCGGCGCGTTTGTATGAGGAGAGTTATGAAAGAGGAAGAAGCTGGGCAAGTATGTCAGAACCGTGCTTTTTGGCACTCGATACTCACTGCCTACCCCGTTAGGGACTTGGCGTGAAGATGTGTGTGTGTGTGTACGTATTTATTTTGCGCTGACGTAGTCAAACAACATTGAATGCGATATGATTCTTGTCAGCCACACTGTATCAATACTACAAAGTTGCTATTTACTTTTTGAAAACAATTTTGTGCTTTAGCTATTCTATTAACTTAATCTTAAATAACTACATATTATACAAATTAACAGTTATGTATTTTCTCAAGTATTTATCCCATTTGTGAAATAAAAATATTTATATATTATCGCCTAATAGTGACATGTACCTACTAATATTATTGAGTAGTAGATGTACACATTTACAGGTATACCATTAATTAATCTGTTTTTTTTATTATTTAAGTATTAAAGATTTACTGGTACACCATTTACAATATTGACATAGAGGCAATAAAAAGCTGGAAAAACAAAAGAAAAATATTTTTCGATTAACGAGGGAACGAGTTTTTCATTGTTTAGTTTTAGTCAAATTAAATTTTGGGCCCGCTTTGCAACGATTTGGTTAGCGAAGAATTTGGATTGCTATTCAGCTATTTCATTCTAACTCATAAATTCATACTGGACAGTTCACGTCGGCAATGAGCACAAAGTCACAGGCATAAACTAGTCAGCCCATAAAGTTCCGCCGATGCCCGCTTCACAATGCACAGTTAGTGGCAGTATTTGTGATCAACGCTGTTATTCGCAACCGAGTTTCAATCATCTGTCAGAATGTTATGACACGGTATACGTTCTCTTTATAAAGTGACAAATTAGAGAAACTTTACTTTTTTAATCATATAAAGCTAGCAGATCAATTAATTTATTATCGACGTTTAGTTCGACCGGGGTACCTCTCCGGTCGAACCACCGCCACCCTCATAATCCTCCGTGAAGCAATTCTTGTGTTTCGGTTTAGAGAGGCGTGGTTGCCGGATATACTTATAAGCGAGGCGAACTTCTTAGTCTTAAGGGGTAGCAACGTATCTGTGATCGAACTCAGGTATGATTCAATCGTACTTGGGGATTATTAATATATGGCGGCAGTGACCACCTACTGCATATGCATCGGGTGGACTGCATGCTCGTTTGCTACCTTTATACAATTAAAAAAAATCAATGTCAAGTACCATTGAGACGTAACTGAGGCTAATCAAATATACTCGTACTCTATTTCTTGAGGATTATAATGTTAAATTCTTGTGTATGTATAATCGGCAATTACATATTTCTACAATCAAAACACAAGAGTTGCTTTACGTAGGATTATAAGGGTGGCATTACCTCCCTGGTCGAGCTACACAAGTTCTGCCCCGACAAATCTCTGAAAGACGGCAATATGCACACATTGTTAACCTAATTCATTGTCTACGAAAGTACAGTAACAATACGGGACTGTTGGAAAATAAAAAACTTAATCGAATATTGTTACAGTTGTGAATTCAACCCCCAGAGAGGCGCAGTAGTAATTGCACTGAGCTAAGATAAAATGAAATCTACGAAAGTTCAATTAACATGTGTAAAATAACCTTCCGTGTATACACAACATACTGTGATCCTGACTTGGATGAAGGATACTGACTGAGGCAGTGTTTTGTGAATTTATGGGAAAACCGCATGTCCTTTTATCCATCTAAACAAGACGGTCAATAAAGCATTCTTAATTATTCCTAAACTTGCGGAGTTATTTTTATAGTTAGCGTAGGAGCAGCATACGAGCTTAGCTAAAAGGTAGGCGTCATAAACACTGTCTCGACATTGTAGAATAAAAGTTTAACGAAAATTATAAAACTCTTTAAGTTACGCCATAGTACACGACAAAAGCATCCCAACGGGATAAAACATATTCTACCGGAATAAAATGTGTACTATGTATATGTATTCAGGTTATAAACTATATATATCCGTGCAGACATTTACGCATGAAAGAGTAACAAAGATACACACAAATACAAACTTTCGCATGTAACACAATAGGATTCCTATAAAATCATTATTTTGTGTAATATACAAAAATATTTTAACTTGACTTGATTTGACAATGTAAGTGGTAAATCCACCTAACTTCTCACCTTCAAATGAGGACAAACTATACCAATCACCCGGCTACTTAGTAAACTTTTATCCTGTTTGTCCGTCAGGATGAATAAACGCTGGGACGTGCTTTGAATGCAGTTATTTCATTGCGACTCATAAAGAATCATAGAACAGTTTCTAAACGAAAAATAGTGTGAACAATGTTTCGAACAACACAGAAAATGTATCTAGCATTTTGCAGTTCCTGATTTTGTTTTTAAATAAGTACGTAATAATAGAATACTAAGATAAATAAAATAAAGCGAAGATAATTAGAAACTTATGTGATAAAATTAGTGCTATTATGACTAGAAATGTTTGCTTGATTTTTATTTAATACTAATATTTCGTTTCTGACAATTGGTGCCACCGAAGTGATTACCAGGGTTGAACGCCGAGCGAACTCCTTTATACCGTTTAAAGTTTTAAATTATACACAAATAACAACAAAATTTAATATGTTCCATTTTATCCAACAGTAATATTACTTAAAAACTGAACCTAAAAAGTATTGAATAAAATAACAAATTATGGACTTAGATTATACGGTCTCTACTATATGGTCCAGTAGCTCATAAAGATTCATTTGGTCAATTCGCAGGCGACGAATGGTTCCCGACTTTGCGTGCGGCGAATGCTACCAGCTAATTCCGAGCCATTACACGCCATGAGGCGGTGATAACGATGGAAGTTATCCCGTACCAGTGTTAGGACGTTAATTCGTATACATTGCCAGATGTCCTTTTAGACTAACGCGCAACTGGAATCAAAATGATATTCCGTTCTGGTCGTGTTTATGTTGTCTATACCTACGCATAAAATAAAATTATATATAATTGATTTTAGACGTTAACCTAATTTGCAGATCAGGATTTAAGTTTAAGGAATTTCATAGGTAAGCTTAAGGAATTTCATAGGCATAAAATTTTCAACAAAACTGAACTGTAGGATAGACAAGTAAATTAATAAAGTATAGAAATTATCGCGAGTATTAGACTGAAGTGATGGCTGGCGCCCGTGCCCTCTTGCACAAATAGTGGACAACACTGTCAGAGACCACTAACACGAATAGTGGACTACACTGTCAGTGACTACTAACAACCAAACAACAATTGAAAATAGTTAGAATCAGAAAATGAGTACTTACATTGCGGGGATTGTTGATTCTCCCGGGTTCTCACTACATATGACGTGGTAGGATTGGGTAGACATCACAAAAAGATTTAAGATGCGGTTAAAAAAGCTGTAGTATACCAGGATTTTACCACCAGCTAGTGAGATTGAAACTCATTTGACTGAGCTGCTTAAGTTTTCAAGTACTTCTCTATCTAGGTTGATATCAGTATGTTGCTAGTAGCTGCTATGCATTATGAATGGATTTCCGTTCCATTAAAAATACATGAAACATTTATAATGACAACTATAAACGTATTGTACGAGTTTTTAGTATGTTTTTCTGTCAGGCCATATCGTATAAAATATTAGTATGACATGTTTTTGTTACGAAACTTTCTTTCAACGGCCAATGTTGTGTCGCGTTTTTATGAAATATGAGATCGTTAGTCCACATCGTATGCCGATAACGGCTACAATGGCCTCAACTGTAGGCTTTAAAATATAAATCGAAATTGAGTATTGATATGATACACACGCCTGTGAATAGGTATAACTGTATAAAATAGTAAATTTATTAAATATTTACCTCATGTAGAATAGAGATGAAACATTAAAAAGGGATAAGTGTTAACTCAAAATTTATGAGTACAAAAAGTAAACACAACATGTTCACGTTGGCCACGTAATCACTACGGTAAAAATGTATAAGATATACAAGACAATATACAAGATTACATTTTTACATAATTTTAACATGATTTTAAAATAAAAATATTTTAACGTACTTTTAAAGTTTTCGTAAGTAAGATTACTTAAAAACTCTTTTGTATTAACCTCTCACTACTATTTCTGAATGTGACCTCATGTGATTAAAAAAAATAACGCGAATAGTCGAATAGATAGTACTTATTAGGTACCTAACCTACACGAAAAGTATTAAAATATCATATATTTTAATATCTTTCACCTAATAGTCAATCAACAAAAAGAGAAACAACAATGTTGTTTCCAATATAAAGTGTACACCAAAACTAAATTACATTAGGCAGCTTAAAGTGTTCTAGAGCAATGGAAGACCAACCGCTGAGCGCCGTCGGTAAGGAATTGCCAATAATGCCAATCTAGGACTAATAGCCACTTTGCTTTAGTAGGTATTTATTTACCTACTTTGGTTTATTTCTTATTTTAGTAAGAATGGTCTGTGTCGAAAGGTAAAACTCATGTTGTTCGATTTCCGCCACCCTCATAATCCTCCGTGAAACAGTTAATGTGTTTCGGTTTTGGAAAGACTTGGTTAGGTATCTGTTATATACACGCCAGGCAAACATCTTAATCCCTAGGAGTAACAACGCAACTGTGGTCAACATCTGGTACGATAATGATTGGTATACAACATAATTGAAGTTGATGAACATGGCAGGTACCATTTATATGGATTTTTTTATAGCCTAGCGATAAGACATGCGGCTGATGGTAAGTAGTCACCGTCGCCTATGGACACTTGCAACACCAGAGGAACCGCCAATGTATCACCGGCTCTTTTCACACTTTTTTTGAAGAACTCCATATCATATGCGCACCGGGAATACCTTCGGAGGAAGCTCATTCCACATCTTGCACGTACGAGGTAGAAAAGAGCGCGCAAACCGGACTGTTGAGGACCGCCACGAGTCCAGTTGATGTGGATGAAACCTCATCCTTCAGTGGTGCGTTGGTGGGCATCAGATCAAACAGTTCACTAGAGCACTCACCATTGTAAAGCCTGTAGAAGACACAAAGGGCTATAACCCTTCGAAGGTCTAAGGTCTCAAGTCGGTCAGTGATCCTTAGGTCATTAACAACCCGTACTGCGCGCCTCTGTATAGAGTCAAATGGGGCAAGTTGATAATGCGGCGCCCCTATCCAAAGGTGAGAACAGTGAATAATACTATTTTACACTTAATATATGTACGCCATTTGGGAGAAGTTGTGTACCATCGTGATTAACCTTAGATCCACCATTACCACCACTTACCATCATGTGGACTGCATGTTCGTTTCCTACCTTTACATGACAGAAAGAATCTTGCTATATTTTTTTAGGTGTCCTTACACGTGCGTGGTACAAAAAGACAGTAAATCGTCCATTGTTTACGTGTACCTTCAGAAACAAAGGAGTTAATCCGATGTCTTAGCCCTTTGTGACTGGTTAAATATTCATCCGTGCAAAATACATTACTCGAGTAAATCTACTTCATTAAAATGTATTGGATGGTGTCTCCGAAATCCTTTATTAGTTTGCCAGGTGATAAAACTCATTTAGTTCGACTGGGGAAGTACCATCGCCACACTCATAATCCTTCGAGAAGCAATCCTTGTGTCTTGATTTGGACAGGCGTAGTTGCCGGTTATACGTATACACGAGGCGAACATCTTTGTCCTCGGGGGTACCAACGCATCTATGATCAAACTAAGGCACGATTTAATTGAGCTTAGAGATAATTGCTGATGTCCATGGGTGGAAGTGACCACATACCATCAGATGGACTGCATGCCCGTTTGCTACCTTTATACTATTAAAAAAATATAACTGCTTTAAAATTTCCATTCATGTATGTATATTTGTACAATACTTAATACCGTCATGTGGTTGCAGAAAAACAATTCCAACCAATTTCAACATTAGAAGAGGTTTTCAATTGATGAATGAGGAGAACTTGTGTAGTTCAAACGGGTAGGTACCAACGTCATCCTCTTAATTCTCAGTTAATCAGTTATTGTCTTCCTGTTTTGGAGAACCTTGGTTATCAACTATACTTAAACACGAGCGATGAGGCAGTCGTATTTCTGCCTCTAAAAAATCGATGCTAATTATGGAGTTCAAAACTGTTATATTTCTTGAGTTGGACTAAGTTTCACATTTGAAAAACTTCGTAGAAACACTTTAATTGGTTTAGAGCGTGGTGAGATTAGCGTGGACAAACATCGTATGCTAAGATTTTTATATTTTAAGAATATTTTTTCAACCACAAATTCTGATGATATCGATATATCTTTTTCTTTACCTTTGAAAACGTGTGTGTAAAATGTCGAACCTAATGATCGATTGAGTAGGTAAGGCATCAAATCATATTTTAAATAATCCTACTTTCGAGTGTATAATATGAATTAGAGTCATGTTACTGCTAAAAAAATAATGATGTAAAGGGTAATAATGTCGTTGGCGTAAGAATTTGTGGTAGGTGTTAATTTGAGAGTGGTTGTGGTGAATGTACTCGTACTTTAAATTCGAAAACAATGGAAAAAGCAACATTACAATTTGTGTATAGTTAGCTTTCCGTTCATTTTATATTCATTGCGGTAACGAACATAATAAAACCCGTTGGATTTCATTTGATAATGTCCATATCAGTGCGGACCCACTAGTTACCATGAAAACAACATTCAATAAAATGTAACGAGCTCATTTGGATTCCGAATGAATATTACACCTTTATTGAAATAAATGGGAGTATTTTAATATTATACTCTACAATCGAGGTTTATTTATACTTTGGTATATGATGTTTAAAAATTTTCATATTTATTGCTTCGGGATGATAATTCACATGTCATCAATATAGGTTAAGATCATGTTTTTGGTTATGATACTGCTATAATTACCGCTAATATTCCCAAATCACTCTTCACTCGTTTGATTATTTTTTAGTGTTTCAAGCAACAAAATAGACAAGCTTGTACCGGAATGAAATAATTAATTTTTGTTTTATTCCTTTTTTAATAGTGCACAACGTAATTTGATTGTATTAGGTTAATTTCAGAAACTTTGTATTTATATTGGTTAGCTCTTTGCTAGGTAACAAAAGTCAAAAACATTTTTTATTGAACACAGACAGAAATACTGAAACACTGAACATAACATAACTTTGTTATTGAATTTTTTTTTAAGTACATAAAAAAGTAAAACTATTGTCAAGTTAATTAATTATACAACGGAAATCCTGTAATAAGATAATCGAATGTAAATACTCAGCTCTGTGATATAATAATATTATATCTCTTTTCGATCGAAAAATATTTCCAGAAAGCTTGCTTCTTTAGCGATGTCTTCTTGACGGTATTTTTATTTTTTAATCGATATGTATTAAGTGTAAAAATACGAATTTCTTTACTACTAATATTTTAATACTACTAATCTTTCGTCTGATATTATGTTTAATAAAAGTAACTCTATTTCACGCTTTCATATAATGCGCGGTTTGAGTGAAGTGCTTATCAAAAAATTTCTTATTTTTATTAGGTTTATATCTAAGAATTTAGATAGAGAAGATAGATTTCAAAGTTTCAAATTTCAAGGTTTAAATTAAGAAACCAATAAAAAATAGACCGCGATAAGCTTTTAATGTAGCAAATTAATAGGTGTAGCTCCAGTCTAGTGCTCCCAGTTTAATTAAACTTTCTTGAGCTTTTGGTTAATTTCAAAACGTCTTTACACGAGACCGATGCTCCCGAAAGGTTTATCTAGTCAGGTTTTAATCATAGTTATGTGTTTTATTTTTATTGTCGTAAGACTTTATAGCCAGGTGGTAGAACTCATGTAGTTCGACCGGGGAGGTACCACCGCCACCCTCATAATCCTCCGTAAAGCAATTTATTGTATTTCGATATGGAGATGCATGGTTGCCGGCTATACTTAAACACGAGGCGAACAACTTAGTCCTCAGGGGTAGCAACGCATCTGTGATCAAACATAGGTATGACTAAATCGTACTTGAGAATGATTACTGATGTCCATGGGCGGCAGTGGCCACTTGCCATCAGGTGGACTGCATGCACATTGCTACCTTTACACAATAAAAAAAAAAACAACTGCAGGATTGGTACAAAATTGTTCGCTCGTTTTAAGCCGCTATGGTTGTGGTTATTGTGGCATAAAAATGGTATCGACGTGGAATAGAGAGTTAAAAAATAACAAATAAAGGACGTTAAAATATCTGTTATACAGTATGTTTTGTATATTGAACGAAGTACTTGACGTTGTAGATTGGTAAGCCGCATTTTTGAGGTTATACTTTTTTGGCGCGTTAGGGTAAAATGATGAAAGTCATTTTTTTCCATGCGCGCGCATACCGTCACAAAAAACCGACACCATGGTGTTATTACCTAGTCAACTATTATTTACTTTATTACTATGTTATTATTACATCGTATTACTACATATATTACTTAGTTATTATCCCAACGATAAATGTGTTATAATAAAACTTTGTTTCAATATCTATAATAAATACCTTTTTTACTCTATTATTAGTGTATTTTTCTCGACAAACATAGAATATATAGATAGGATATAGATATAGATAGGATAACGATAGGTTAAATTTTTGATAGAGATTTTATCTTGTCCAAAGAAGTATAATTTTTTACGTGCGTACATAAGTACAAACACGCGTTTTTATGATGAGTTGAAGGGTGTACAAGCTAGTACACCCTTAATGTTATAGTAATAGTTAAGCAACCGCAACTCAGAGGTAATTGTAATGAAAAAAATATATAATTTTAAACCCTAAAATTTTATTCTCTAAATAGTCAATGCAGAGTTGTATGTACAAATATAAAAGTTGATATTTTAACGTAAAAATTTCTTATAAATATGGATGAACGCTTTTTTACGTACAGAAATTTTCCAATTTGTTAACTTAGTTTCGAACGTGTCGAGTTTGAGCTGATTCCAGCGACTCGTTTTCCTGGATATAAATATATCTCGCCAACATCGTATTAACATTTATTTATATTTAGGCCGCTTTAAGTGTATTTACTTTTAGAAATGTGATGCACCTAATTTAGCTATAAATGTATTTCAGATTGCAGAATCGTGTTACGCAGTTATTTAAAAGTAATTTATTCCGTCCGGTTTATTTTTGGTATAGAGGTAAGTGAGTATAAATACAACTGATACGTTGAAACTTATCGATAGAAGTATTATTCTTTAGTTTACTTTGCTTGATCAAACCTGCTTATAGGTAACAACAACGCAGAATATCGAGTAAGTCTTTGGTTTCCTATTTAGTATTGATTTGCTATTAACTTACGCTAGCGCTTTGATAATGAGGTGTTTTATCAAAGGACGCTTGCGAGGCTTTAGTGAGTTTTTACGTAAAGGCCTTGAAAGAAAATTCCTGGAGAAAAGTATACTATTCCATGCTAAAGTATCGTAACAAAAACAATATGCTCTTAACGAAGCGACTGGAAACAAAGAGGAAAATAATTGCAGCTGTTTAAGCTGTAAAATTAACTGAAATGAACTAGCTGCGTTGTAATAGGAAAAAGTAGATAATTACTTCTCTTTGATGAAAAAGCAGCATCGAAATTTAGTTAAATTAAGAAAATAAATGTATATTATCGTTAAAGCATTGTTGAATTATATTATGGTAGATCATAGTATTCATACAAGAATTTAATAAAATAAGTTTTTATAGATGCTGACATTCGAAATCCCTATTTTTGCAAATGTTTTTAAATTTTATTGTAATTGTTTTAAGCTATTTTTATACGTCAGCACTAAAGATTTCTAAAAAGTGCAAGTTTAAAATACTTTTTACCGGTTTTCCGTAATTGTATAAACTGTAAATTGCAGTACCGATAAATATACAAAGTAAGCGAGTTACCTATTTCTGAATAAAATAAAGACTAGTGAATATCTAAAACTCTGTTGCAATAAGATAAATTCGTGAACACTGAACTGGCGTATAAACCTGAAATATTCACGAAGCAGCCGACCGGAGACGATCGATTACTTTCTACTATTGGACCACGACTTTCCACGATTTTCAGGGAAACTCTTCCTATTAATAAAAACTTCACATATATGAAACAGATATTGATTTTTCCTGCAAGTTTATTTGGATCGAATACTCATATCGTCGCTGCCAAATCTAAATTATTTATGTGCATCAAACAGTTATTAGTGATTAATTATGTCTCTTTAAACACAACCCCGTTTAAATTTAAAAGTTAAAAAATAACGAACACGATCAAAAACAAATCCGAAAATGACCTTTTAACTCAAATTTCGACAAAAATAGAGCTTACCTTTCCGGTAAAAGCTTTTCATAATAAAAGGCGGAAACATGTTCCTCACAGGTAAATATTTTCTCCGCTCCGCACGCTCCCCATTTCGTTGCATGTAAAGCCACTGCCGTCTGATTAAAAGCGAAATGAGAATTTTACTGCTAAGGTGCATATGCATGCTATTGGCGAAGGTACGAGTAAAATATTTTTCAGCTCACCGTAAATTTAAAATGGTGGAAAATTTTCAACTACTTTCTCGGAAAGAAAGTATAACATTACGGCTGCAATAAACCGACTTCAAAAAAGTGTAGGAGGTTCTATGTAGTCGATATGTATCTTTTATGTATTCACTGATAACTTATTTCTTTCTTAAATGGTTTTGATAATTCTTTTAATTTTTTATTTTAGTAAAATTTCTCACACAAAAAAGGTTCATTTAATGCACACAAAAAAGGTTCTTTTTGATACATTAATAAACATTTATTCTCGCAAGAAAAATAATACATTAAGCTTGTGATAAATTTCTAAGGATACACATAAATTTACACGCTAGTTGGAGCAAAACTCCAATAGCATAAAATATCTATATTTTATATAGATATTCCGTATCCGTTAGTTAAGGTCTGTGTATATGTCACATTCACGATATGCTCAGCTAAAATGTTTTGTAACGTTTAGGTTTAGGCATGAAAACCACTAAATATATTGATTTTTATTTTGAACTTTTTATCCTATTCGTATTTGTATATTTATATTGGTATGTACTGTACCTTAGTATTTATTTAACTTTACTACGTACAAATATAACATTGACCATTAAAATATGTATGAAACATAGGAACGCTTTAAATGGTTGCTAAGCAATGTGAACAACCTTCCCCGTTTCTTATTTCCCTGTATTTACTCTGGTCAAGACAACGTGATCGCTACAGCATATTTTTGTGAAATATGCATGGAAAATAATTTTAATATAATAAGCATTAGCATAAAATACGTTTAGTTACGTTCACTTTTATGAGAGAAAGTTTTGCGACGTCGTTTATCCCTCGAGCTTTCGAGCGGAAAGCTTGAACTGACGCAGCCTTGAATATTTTTAACTACTTACGTTAGTTTTGTAACTTCGGGTCAATGAACTCCTTAAAGCGGAATCTATATAACTGAAATATTGTGTATATTATTGGTTCTAACTTGCAAAGTAAGATATATAATTTAGGATCCGATAAATAGCGATTCGTCGTATTTGTGGAGGTGCGCCTGAGACCCAGTTCCCCCATAATGCCCACCCGCCCGAGATGCTCCGTTGATTTTCCTCCTTGGATCCGGCGTGGTCTCGAAGCGTTGCTGCCTTGC
>DWNR01002849.1:0-12463 GCA_018250455.1 Polygonus leo
GATTATTTATTTTATGATGTGAGTATCTGATGCACATGATTACCTGCACATTTCATCAAGCCTCATCTATTAGATACTAGTGACTGATGGTAAGTAGAAGTAGAGTCGGCGACAAATGCGACTTCGTAAATTGACACGTTTATTGAAGTAAAATGGTAAATGATAACACTAAGGAAGTAGTTATCCTCACGATTTTCAAAGCTGAAACGAATTGGGTAGTATTACTGGTAATTTGAATTTATTTCTTGAGGTGAAACCCTGCATGAAATGATTTCGGAGGTATTTACCAACACACGTTTCTGCTTTTGCAGTTGCTTATTGATACGTGTGCTACATCCATATCTACAATAGAATTGTTCAAGAGGTCATTACTTTATCATATAACTTGACAAATGAAGAAAGCATTAATATAAATTTACCTTCTAAAGGGTCAAATGAGGAATTCATCTTTTGTTTCGATTACAAAGCAATAGTAACTAAAGCAACTCTTTGCTTATGATGTTTGTGTCCCTGATTAACTCGTTACTAGCCCTATAAAAATCGGACCAAAAAGGATCTACTGCCCTCGCACTTACTGAATTTATTTTCCGTTTAATTTTTACCCACTGGTCAAACTATTATTGACCAAATAATTCTTACGAACATTCAAATGTGTTCCAAATGGAGTGAAGTTGGCGGCACTTTTTTTTAAATAATATTTATTCGTATTTACGAGTCATGATATACCTACTGTTTATTTCCTTTTCCCTCATAATTATTTTTTTTTACTTATGAAACACATAACTCCTCATTAATACGATTTTCTCTAATTCAACTGGAATAACCAGGTGGTAGAACTTGGTGGTGGTGTTTGGGGATGATTACTGATGTCCAGGGGAAACAGTGACCACTTACCATCCGTTGGACTACATGCTCGTTTGTTATCTTTATACGATAAAAAAAATATAAAAGACCGGTACACTGTCTGATCGCCTATGTACTATTCGAATTTATATATTTGAATTCAGATGCATTTGTGTCTTCACTTGACATATTTAGACATATTTACTTTGGTTTTCATTTGGATTCGTTTTAACAGTGCTGACTGATTAACAGATCCCAAAGCATCAGTAAAATAAAGTAGGTACCTACCTGTATGTTTACTTTATTTGCTAAGATATGATAACTCCTTTATGAGCAGGAGTAGGTATTTTATATCAACACCAAAATCACACCACAATTTACTGTAAGACCGCGGAGTTCAACGGCCCATTGAATGATCTCATCGCTTTGCCTTTGGGTAGTGTAGCAAAAAGCTACAATGAAAATAGTGTTTTATTCACCTCCACAGACGAATTAGGAAAGAACATAAAAAGTCAAACGGTAATTCTATGCACCTATTTGTTATTGCATACTTATTTAAGTACTTTATGACAAATAATTATTTTAAGGTATTAATTTTAAAGCACTTATTAATTTTAATCGCTCATGAAACCCGAAAACAAAAGCAAAAAGCAAAAGAATCAAAACAAAAAGTTATGAAGCCAGAAGACGTGTCAAGTGTAAAATAAATTATGTTCTTAGAAACTGGCCACCCAACTTACACAATAATGACGAAACCGGAGTCTTTTCTAAATTATAGCCGGATCTAGATAGAATAAGTATTGATATGGTCTAAAAATTTTGTATAGAAACATTGTACACTATACAAACGGATATTTTGAAGACCGATGTAACGGATGATGTAGTAGGTGAAGAAATCAAGACAGCTTTGCTAATGAGAGATGGCTAGGAAGACTACGCTGAGGACATGATGCTAGTTAATATAATTGATTTACTTATATTATTTATTATTACTAGTGATGCAATGAATATCACTTTTACGAAAATTATATTTCTACTAACATGACCAATGAAAAGCAATAATACGCACTTACACTTACACTTAAAAAATTATAGCACTATAACTGGAGCTATATTTATTAATCATAATGCAGATTTTTTTTGATTAAAAAACTAGACTGCCGATTACTTTGCCCCAGAAGATTTATTTCTTCGATGTGTATATTGCTAGCTTAATAGTTTCAGGTTGATGATTTAAATGGTTTATATACCAAAATTTCAGAAATTTTGAATAAGCAAAGAAATTTATAGACTAAAAAACCATATACATAACCAATGAAGCCTTAATAGATAATTAGTTGGTAACTGTTGTAAATGTTTAAGCGAAGTTAAGAATAAATAGGTAGGTATCTATATATAGGTAATCTATATAATTTATAATATTAGACATCTTTACAAAATTAATAGCAGAAAACGTAATATTTTTTGTTTGTACGAATATGTCGGTCTCTATGTTAATATGCGCATCGTAATATAAAACTAAGTACCTACTACACGAATTCGGATGCGATATTCTGCATATATATGTATTACTTATTGACTAACATAGTCTGGTGCACTTTTGATTATGAAATGCCGTGTAGACGACGACAATTAATTGTAACAATATAATCTTGATGTGCCATCGAAAACTGTTGAACGATTTTGGATTAAATTTGGCACATTTTTTATGTTAGGTAGGTACCTCAGTCATCAAATTGACACGTAGAAAACCTTTTTTATCCCGGATTTTATCTAGACTTAACGTTGAAGTCCATACAGACGTTGCTAGAAAATGACTTTTCTATCTACTCGTTTTGCATTGAGAATGTACTGAATCCTATTTCAAATCAAAAACAATGTGGCCAAATACACTCTCCGAACATGAAGTCAATTTACTATAGGTATACATTTCGATATTTTTATCGACCAAAAGCAGAATGTTGCCTTTATTGTCAGATTGATTAATTGGTGAATATGAATATTCGTAAATAAGCTTATATTCGGTGAAAACGAATATTAATATTTGTTGTATCACTAATTATTACAAATAATTTGAAAAGTGGATTAATCATAATTTTGAATAGACTAGCTGTGTCCGCGGCTCCGCCCGCGTAGAATTAGGTCCGTGTTCATGTTATATTATATAATTCTGAAATAAAAGTAGCCTAAGTTACTACTTATTGCATCAGCTATCTGCCAGTGAAAGTCCCGTCAAAATCGGTCCAGCCGTTCCTGAGATTAGCCGGAACAAACAGATAGACAGACAAAAAAAAAATATTTTGGTAGGTATATGTACAATGTATACATATTACATACATAGGTATTTAGTAAAAAACAGTTATTTTTACATTACAAACAGACACTCCTATTTTATTTATTTGTATAAAATAAATATAACATATAAAGTTGTAAATTGTTATTGATGTTCATGCCTAATAATTAATAGTTATTTAAATAGTTATTTTTAGGTTGGTACTCAGTGCTTAAAATTACGAAAATTATGTAAGTAGAAGATAACAAACGTATTATCGAATACCAGGAATGTACATAGAAATAATTTCCTCCTAATAGCAATGCAACATACTACCTACTAAGAAAGTTATCTAAACTTATGTAAGCCAACGATGTAAGATCCCAAGCAGCGGACCAGTTAAGGGCATGGACACGCCGGAGCAAGTAAAATTAGGTACCTACTGCTTTCTATCTTCATACTGTTATCTAATTTTCCAGTTTTTAATTTAAGACATTTTTCTTATACTAATTGCTCAAATATTTTGCACGCTACGCTATCAAAGTATGTAGTGATTTTAAGTAGTAATACTTGTAACTCGGTAAATTCTTCTGATTGTTTACCAGAACCTTTTTTATACCTTCAAGCTTGAAATTACCTTATGAAAAACAAGGCTAATACTGATGCAATAGGCTAGCTATATAAATTAACTTTGTAATTAATTAGGTCAAATCTATTAAAAGAAAACAAACAAAATACACCTACAACGCATAGCCAAAACCGTAATTAGGTAATTACTGTAAAAATCGGGGTGGCTCCGACAATTTAATGCATGAGTCGTTCCTCAAGTTACGTACAGACACTTATTGACACTTATCTAACTCGCTTAAAATAAAATAAAACTTCATAGTTGTATTTCCTATAGACAGTGGAGTGGTAAATAGAATCTATAAAAAGCGAGCGTGACCGGAGTTCGCCTCCATTATTATGACAGAAAGACCGACCGAAGCTGCACGGGCGCAAATCAGTGTACAAAGTACCGCATAATAAATAAAAGACTGTGTATTAATTATTTTAATGGTTATAATAAACAAAGTGAGGTTTTAATAGCTGATTATTAATTACATTCAATATGATGGGGATGCGACTAGGCCTTGTGAGTACCTACCTATATTTTATAACACTTCACAATGAATATTAAAAAATTTAAGCTATTAACATTTTGCAAATTACTGTCTATATATTATAATGTATCTACCTAATTAATTTTTATCGAGATAATTTATCATTATATTTATAGATTTCTTTCGCAATACAAGATATATTCCTCGGTGTAATTAATCTTTAAAAACCATGTTTACCTACTATTTTTTTTATCATCTCTATTGAATCTGTGTACTGATGAAAAAGTTTACTATGATGATATACCATTTCCGAGTATTAAAAATAATTGGTTATTGGATACATGTATGTTCGCATAGACAGCGATAACTTAGTGGTTATTATCCTGGCACTCACACGGCGGTCAGGATTCAAATGTTAAGTTGCTAGGTATTTCTATTTTCCGAACTTATAAGCTATTAGAATAATTAGTAGAAATTATTTATTATTTAGAGGTAAACAACATCCAACTTTCAGCCAGCAACCTGCAATTGGCTGGCGTGGTCATCTATAGTCTAAAATTCTAAATTCTTGTCACTCGAGATGGTCTCCCCATTGATTACACGTTGCTAATGATGTAAAACTTTACCTACCTATCCTGTGGGTAAATATCTTTAGTGTTAATGAATAACGACAAATGCATTTTTAATCTACACATATTTGATTAGGGCTGAAATAATGAAAAAAGAGAAAAAGATGTCGATATCGTTATAATTAATCATGGTCTACCTGACTACATTTATATTTTTTCCGAAAGAAAGCATGTTATAAAATAATTATACGCTACTAAAATTGTTTTACTGTTTGTTCAACTTTTGCCATAGTTCATTAGTCGCACTTTCATTTCAATATCTCTTTCAAAAGTTAACATCATTAAAAACAGAATGGTCCATTAGCAGTTGGCGTAGATATAATAATTAATTTAAAACTGCTGCAAAAAAAACTTAATATTGCAATTCTACTCACTGCTAAGAACAACTAAATATTTCTAAGGTAATTAGCTTTGTAATTAAAACAAAGATTAAAACTTAAACTATATTTAAATTATAATAACATAACTATGCCATACTTATCTTAAACTAATGGTTTTTTACATTTGTGAATAGTATTTTTTAAATCAGGGTAAATTAAGTAGTAACTGGCTTCTAAAGCACTTTGCGTAGTTTGTATAGTCAAATAATTTTATAGGGTATTCATTGTAGTGACGAAAAGGGTAAAATCATTATTTTTAAGAATAATATATGAATAGAATATTGTCATATTCTGTAATTAATTTCTCAACATTAATCATTATGTTTTAATTCAATCATTATAGTCATATTTTTCATTCATAACTGATATCCTTACACTTAGTAATTACAGTAAGAGCAAATAATATTAAAAAACAAGAAGAGGTTAAATAAATGAAGGGGTGTTTATCGTACGATTTTATATGATACTAGTTGACCCAGCAAACGTTGTTCTGTCATAAAATAAATTATAAAAAGGGGGTTGATCGTAGAAGGGTAAAAATTTAGGGTTGTATGTATTTTTCAATGCTAAAACATAAAAAACAAAAAAAATCCCAAAAAGAAAAAAATAGGGGGGGACCCTTAACATTTAGGGGTATGAAAAATATATGTTGACCGATTCTCAGACCTACCCGATATGCATATTTTATAAAAATCAGTCAAGCCGTTTCGGAGGAGTTTGGTAACAAACACCGCGATACAAGATTTGATATATTTGATGTAAGTAGTAGTAGTAGTTGCGGTGATCTGGCCAGTTATTAAAAGCAGCAAGATAACTAACTTTTATCCCACCTAGAGATATATTTTTTACAAGACCAGGTACAATACATTTTTTGGTACTCCGGAAAATAAGTGAAACCAATCTATTATGAAAATGTCTCGAATTGTGCAAGTAGCAATCCCTAGATGCTTTCTTAGACGTCTGTATCACTAAATCAGTAGATTTAGTTAACGTACAGCATCTAGGTACTTATTGGTCCCTTCGGTCCATTGCTCTTTATAAGACGTCCTATACGAGAATTTCTTTCCGGGTTTTGCGGACTTAGTATTTTTTACCTGCACTTATCTTCATTTACTTACCTTTACTTACAGATATTTTACTTTCTACGGGTCTTTCAACATTTTTTTATTTAAGTGATCGTTATCTGCATTTTTCTTTCCAATACGTAAATATGTCCAACATAATATGTGCTAGTAGGTACCATACACCAATGAAAAAATGTCTGAGTGACCAGTGAAAAAATATATTTTGTGAGTTTTTGATCTAATCATTTCTTTCAAACATATAAAAATATGATAATCGTCCTCGAATACCTCGTTACATAAAATGTTATTCTCCACATTTCCAAACTTTAGATGACATGAGGAGATACCACCGCAAGCATTTCTTGCGTTTTGGTTTAGCGTGGTCGCCGGCTATACTTACGAACAAGCCGAACATCTAAGTCCTCAGGGGTAGCAATGTCTCATTGGTACACTTTGTTATTACAATAACCGTATACAAATAAGTATTCCTATTTATTACTTCCGTATAGAAGCGTATAGTATACTGACTAGGTACTAATCGCTTGGTCGTTTTGCCAATTTTAGCTTCGTTTGTTTTTTATCGGCGGTTAAATACCTACCTATTATAATATTCCAATGTAAATATAGTGCAGACATAACTTCCGTTACAAAAACTTAAGTGCAGAAGCTTATTGCATTGTGCATTCTTGTATAATGATCATCAGATATAGCCATTACATAACTTAGTGAGTACTTACGTTGTACGTACCGTATCTACAGTGTCTATGTACATTAATGATTTGATTGGACTGATACTGACAAGCATTGTAGTGTGACGGCCTTTTGACCATACAACATTTGATGTTAGATTTTTAATTCATTTATCTGTAACATTGTGTCTTACATTTATTGCTTGATAATATTGAATATTCAAAATAATAAGTATTGTAAGTATTATTAGGTCAATGCTTATCAAAAACCAACAAATTTACGGAAATAATAATTAAACAATTGGCAGAACCAGAACCAAAGAACCTGCAGTTAACACAGCATAATACTATAATATTATATTATATCTTATATTATGACGCAGATGAACAAGAAGAAATGAAATTTCAATTTATGATGCATAAAAACTTGCAGTACCTATATATTATTTTAAAATAAATAAAAATATTGCAAAAATCAAACATTCAAAAATTAAATTAGATTGTACCTATTCAAAATCAAATTGTAAAAACAGGTCGCCTATTTAGAAGTATTGCTTAGACAGAAATATAATATTAATCAATTATCAATATACACGGGACATTATTTGGGACGAAGACGGCTGCGCAATAGTCAATTGCAATTTCTCTGAATAGCCAAAGTAGGTAATGAATAGTCGACATTGGATATCTTGCAATGGAGCCGCCGAGTTGGTACAGAGGTATCGTTTGCGATCGCCATTGAAAGCCACGGCTTTCTAGGACAGCCCTAGAAAGTGAATAATGGGTCGGCATCGTTTAACAACCACAGATCAATGAAATATTCTCTTTTAATCAACATAAGTAACAAATAATTAACTATAATTATGTTCTTTCATACAAATTAAAGTAGTCTAAATATAAGAATATACTTTAATAAGATACAGATAGGTACTATATGTTGATATTACTAATGCTATAAGGCAGGTAAAATTAATATTAATTATTAAGCGTAGGCGTTTTGATTAAGACATAATGTTTAAGATTGGATATGGATAGTAATATGGAAACTAAGTTGCATCTTCGTCACCCGTAATGGATCCTTGCTATCATAATTAAATTATCTCATACGACATTAAAAATACTTAGGTTTGGTCTAGGGGTTCAGTTTGGGGCCAGTTGTACCTATACATAAATTATGAATTTTGATTTCCGATCTGAGGAATTTCAGTACAGGTTAATGAATGTAGAACAAGTTTTTTATCTTTGTTTACACAAGTACGTACGTACCTTAAGAAAAATACTGCATCTTACTCACTGAATATTAAGATCACTTTTTCTAATACTGACACACTTTCTTGACAGAAGATTACGTGACTAGATGTAATAGAAAAATTGAGCTCAGTTTTGGGAGACTTTTTGCTTGCTTACGAGGTTACAGACCGATAGAATTCGTGGTTGTTTTTTAGGTTTCTGTAATAAACAAAATGACTGTAACGACTTCTTGATTAGTTTTGCAGCAATTAAATTGTATAGTAATAAGTATGTCAATTGCATTATTACAGGTCGCAGCAGTGATTATTTCCGTAACGGCAATAAAAGTACCTATAGATGAAACTGAGAATAGAACTGAAACGAATGATGACAGTACTGAAGAATCTTCTCAAAAACCAATCTACTATGAATCAGACGAAGACAAAGTAGATAGTTATCTAGTTCCTCCAAATCCTTATCGGCCAGCAGACGTAATATCTGATGAAATAGCGACACCTGCTACCTACTTGCTGCCACCATCGGTGGAAAAGCAATCAGACTATTACAAGCCCACAGAAACAGGAGAACAAACGGACTGGTATCCAATTGTACCAGCCGCGTCTCCTCTATCTAGGGGATTATTGCCACCGAGGCAATCTGAAGTTATCCCAATTTTAACTGTAGCTAATCAATCGGAACCGATATTTGGCACTTTCAGAACCGGCAAAGTATTACAAAAAGAAGTTATACCTGTTCCATCGAGATCTCTTCAACCGCCATTGGAAGATGCTGCAAATGAATATCTGACCATAATTCCTGAGGAAGAAATAAATTTGTCATTTGCAAATGAAAGAGCTCCACCCCCACCGGCAGGTTTTCCATTATCAGCTTGGAACGGACCTATAATATCCGTTCCGAATAATATTAGAGCAAAACCCTTGGTGCAGATTCCCTACACGAGAAAATACAAAAATCCAACAAAATTGTTTCCAAAAAAATATGGAGGATCATTTAAACCTGTACCAATTCCTTTAACACAGTTCCCCGAGGAGGCTTATGAGGAAATTCCAAAAGCAAGGCCTCTTAAACAGTTTAAGCCAAATCAAAATATTGAAACTGTATACAGAATTCCATCGGATGAGAAGAAAATTTATCAATATGAAGAAGCGCAAAAGAAACGCAAATTAAAAGGCGAACCTGAAACAGTCACGGTATATTAACTTATTAAGTATGAAAATAAAGCTTATGGAAGAATTTCATTATAATAATTAGATTTTAAAATTACAGGCAGAAGATCCAGAAATAATTGAACCAAGTGAAGAGCCGCCGCCAGAACAAGATACTTCAGCTTCTAATTACAGAGTTCCTTTGCGTATGTTTGCTCATTCATTTATACTACGTCACTTTTTAAACTAAAACATTTTTCTAAGATAAACTACTACTTCCATTACGTGTTTTTTTAAAACATAACACAAAGTTTCTTTAGAACATAATACAAACATTATTTGATAATGTTTGTATTACGTTCTAAAAAAAGGAACATTAATGTCATCTACTTTACTTTAATATTCACTTTCGCCCATTGCTATTTATGATTATAAAGTACTTTTATACGTTGCGGAACTTACCTAAATGAGTATTTCACTGTCTCACGCGTTACCACATCTTGCAGAAAATGTATTACTGCTTTGTGGCAGATATAACTTTAAGCCGAGCGAGCAAACTATAATTACCAATGAATAGTAATATAGTACTACAATTTTATCGACAAAGTAAATTATCAGCATGAAACCTAAGTTCCTAAAATTATACCTAGAAAATACAAAGTTATATAATGTTCCATCCGACATACTTCAAAACTTATTCCGTTAAACAATCCCTTTATCTCGCAGTGGATGGCTAAGTTATAAGCTTTTATTTGTCGTATAAAAGTAGCAAACGAGCATGCAGTCCACCTTATGGTAAGTGGTCATTGCCGCTCATGGACATCAGTAATCATCCCCAAGTACAATTAAATCACACCTAACTTTGATCAATGATGCGTTGCTACCCCCGAGGATTAAGATGCTCGCCTCGTATATAAGTATAACCGGCAAGTACGCCTCTCCAAACCGAAACACAATAATTGCTTCACAGAGAATTAAGGGGAAGTAGGTACTACCACCTCGACCGGGGTCGAACTAAATAAGCTCTACCACCTGGCATTGTTGCTAAACGATTGCTATTGTTTTAGCAATCGTTTACGGTTAAGCAACATTAATTATTGATATCGTTATTCCCAGGAAATGTGTATCCTGCACCCCTAAGGCAAGCGCCGAAGCCAGCGTCTTCAAACCACGCTGAGAGCCACAAACCACCGGCGGACGGAGAGCGCACGGAATTTCGGATGCACGGCATGAAGGGGCCACACAGTTATCAATTCGGTTTTGATACCGGAAAGGGGTAAACGATACATTTATTTAACATATAACCTAATAAATTGTAAAATAATTATAATTATTCAAGGAAAATAATTATACCTTAACCTTAATGTGTGCAAATACTGTATCACGATGTTTGATTTTTTTATTGTATAAAGCTAGCAAACGAGCATGGAGTCCACCTGATGTTAGCTGATCACAGATGCGTTCTACCACCTGGCTATCGTCCAAGACAATCTCCAAAACTATTTGATTGATTTTAACAAAATTTTGCACGTAGGTATGTTATTTCGGTGAAAAATTTTTGGGTCCGATAATAGACGCTATTATTGAGAATTTATTAAAGGGCCGCTGGATCTCCATCAAAAAATCAGGGGTAATTTTTTATGCCAATTTAACGATGAAAGTCGGATTTGTGTATGCCTTAGAAATTGTAAAGATAATACCTATATAATTATAATATTTCAGGAAAAACCGACAATTTCGGTACGAGGAGCGAGATAATGACGGACGCGTAAAAGGCCACTATGGGTATATGGACAAGCATGGAAAAATACGAGTAGTTAACTATGACGCGGACCCTGAGCACGGTTTCCGAGCAGAGGCACCTGTAGAGAGTGAATGAACTATGTTATTTCCAATAGAAATAAGTGAATACAATCAGGCCATCAGATGGCCGCCAGGAGTTATTTGAAGATGATACAACTCATTGTGGTTCATCGCTGCTTTTGCTTTTAGTAGTAGTGTCTATACTTATCGATCCGTATTTCAATTTATTTTACAATATATCTACAATAATTGTAAATTCATAAAGTACAGGATTTAATCAGTTTATTACGGGTATAGTATTTAGACATCTTATTTAATTTATATGTATAAAATTATAGCAAGTTATAACTGAAATTAATTGTTAACGGCTTTAGAGGATTAAGTAAGAATACCGCTGCTAAAGTAATAGTGAACCAGAAAGTGTTTAATCACCTTTAAATAAGTAAAGTATTTTGTAAATAAGTATTGTAGTAGAGAATCAAACAGTATTGCCATATTTCAAAAAAAAGTGCGCTAAAGCATGAGTTGCACATTACTATTTGATTTATTGATGGGTATGATTTTTTGAAATTACTTATGGAAACTCGGAAACTGTAAAAATGGATGACTATTGTCTATGCGCTATATAGACGGTCGAGACAACTGTAAGCGATTGTTACGTTATTCCGGAGTCATTGGCCTAAATATCCTAAACTGGACCCTAAGGTCATAGATTAATTTAAATATTCTTTCGGGAAACTCCTTTTTCATATAGTTCTGTTTTAATGTAAATGGCGCAGCTGCATAAGTTGTTGTCCAAATTAAAGGATGTAAGTTAATGCGACTAACATAAATAACATTGTTACAATGTTGTGCGACTTTTGATTAATATTAAGATTGTTTCATGTATATAATATACTTTAAAATTACAATTGTTTCATTGAAATAAAACCACTCGTTTTACAAATATATTTATTTAAATAGCTTTTTAGACACTTTATATGAATATCGAATAAAATTATTTAAAAATCTTACAACAATATAACAATGAACAATATAACAAAAATAGGTAAATATTTTAAAAGAGAAAATGGCAGCACTTTTAAAATTATCACTTATTGTACTCATCATATAATATTTATGCATAATATAAAATAGTGACTGTTGATCTATCAAAAGCTTATTAACAATCTCATTGGCCCTTTACTTCACCCACCCTACGCCCTCTATAATAGTCTCGAGACTCCAAGCCGCGGCCACCGCCCTAGGCGATTGGTTCCGGAAATGGAGAATCGAGATTAATCC